>JAOQGN010279742.1:0-10056 GCA_027564295.1 Himantozoum antarcticum | reverse complement strand
AGGCTCCAGCTATGCAAGTTCTCTCAGAATATTAAAATAAAGTGAGGCATGTAAAATTTTGAAAAATAAGTCAGTAGGGAAAGAGTTAAAGAACAAAAAGAGGTACCTATCTCGTTTGTAGAATGCGTAGGCTACCAAAACGATGTTGTTGGTCCATCCAAGAAGGTGTCATTTTCAAACAATCAAAACGACATACTCGAGTCGTCGCTTACGCGTTTCGTCGGCTACCGTCTGTCACGATCATTTTGGTCCGACAACAGTCCGGTCATCTGACCGATCAACGGCACTCACGGTTGGAGCGGCTGGAAGCCGTCCTGTCGACCCCTTCCCCTCGGGGGCACCCCGTCTCAACGGTTGTTCGATGTCGGCGTGTGCGCTCCGCAAACGCCCGGGAGCGCACGTCGTGAAACATAGAGGCTCCCAAAACACTCTGTTGAAGGAGTGTTTGCAGTTGTCACACACCGTGAGGAGATCACTGGGAAAATCCGGGCGTTTGCAGGTTTGTCCTATCAGGTGTCCATACCTCTGGAAAACCAAAAGAGTCACGTGGTACTCTTTCAGCATTCCGTAGTCAAGGGAATGGATGTTTATGTAATGACCATTGTGATTGGTTGTGGAGATTTGTTGTCGCTAGGGACGCTACTGGGGTTGCTATGAAAATCCAAAACGAGGCTTGGTTCCTGTTTCAAGAGTTGTGAGGAGGGGAAGTGAGAAAAGGCTCTAAGCCAATCAGAATGCTGGATTTCGTCATTTTGCCGGACGCTGGCGTTTTTTGAGCTTCTCATTTTTCTTTGAGTTTTTTGCTCTCTTCTGATTGGCTTAGAGCTTGTTAGGAGCTCTGTGATTGGCTGAAAATCTCGGAGACAGGGGTACCGATCTGCTCACACTATACTACTTGTAAATAGTGAAGGAATATTTGTTAACCATTCATAAGTTTACCCTTTACCCTTTATCACCTGTCAAAACCTACATCAACTATGGTCAGATTTACGGAACAATGGGCTTTGGACAGGGAGACCGGAAAAAATTCGAATAGGTCTATACTAACAATGCAATAGTCTGTTGACTGCCAGCTCGAGGTGAGGTGAGGTGAATTTATGTGATGCTGCTAGTGTTCTGTAGCACAATTTGTTAACTCACCTCAATCTGATGGTCACTAAATGTTGTTCTTATTCGTTTCAGCTTTCTTTTCTTATTTAATGATGCACCTACACAAATATATTTTTTATATTTATATTTAGCTTTTAGCTAAAGGTGAGTAAGATGTTTGATATGAATTTTCCACAATGGCAGCACATCTTTATATATCTCAGTTTCATTTAGTCTACAAGGTACACAGACAAAAACTACGATGACTTTGCTGTACTAGTCATTGGCACCTTATGATCTTAGTGCTGCTGCAGCACTACTAGAATATAATTTATGGTAATTTGCTCTGAGAGGTAAACTCTTCGCTAAATAGGTGGACCCAATATGATGGTAGCTCACAAATTTATATACTTTCTACATCGTTTTATTGGATAATCAGAACACTACTGCTGACATTACTGAGCTACGACTACTCTTGGCCCAATACTTTCTGTCTCTTGTCTTTGTTGCCATTTCAATCCAAATCAGAAAATGGTTGGTATAGAGATATTAGAAATTCTACAGGCTTGATCCGAGAATGATATATAAATAGTCTGGAAGCAAATCTATCAATATAATATTTAACTTACATGTTTCAGACGGATCAGCCCGTTTCTCATTATAGTGATCCAGACAGTAGACATCATTTTGGAAGATCCCATACCGCTCACCTTTAGTCAGCTGTCTCTTACATCCAAAGCATGAAAAGCATGCCAGGTGGTACACCATATCTGATGAAGCTTTGCGAATCCAGTCTTCTGGGAATATGGGACGTGTGCATCCATTGCACACTTTACCAAACAGCCTGTTAACAAATACATGAGGGCTGTAATAAGCTAAACCAAGCAAACTGACTGCTGATACGTCGATATGTTTACAAGAATATCAAACTTATTAATATTCGTACTGGTGTAAGATATTAATTGCATATTAATGAATTACAAAGTAAAATATCCACTAGGCAAGGGGATGCACTAATACATGTATATCGAAATATTCCAAACATTCCTTTTTTACTTAAATTGAATAGTTGGTAATGGCTAATTTTGATTTGCATTAAATCTGAAAAAGAAAACTACTAATCAGCACAGCCCACAGGTATTCTTAGGTACTCCAGGAATTACGACCAGGCCAGGAAATGTTTTATGTGAATTATCCAAACACACTGCAGCTAGTCAAGGCTGGGCTGCCCGGGCGAATCCGTCCCGAACTCCCACTGCCAGAATCCCACTGCCAGAATCCCACTAAGAAGAAATACCACTGCCAAATCACTCCAAATCTCAAACCCCAAACCTCAAACCAGAGTGGGATTGTGACAGTGGAGCCATCCATGGCAGTGGGATTTTGTCCGGCTACTGCCCGGGCACCTTGATCCTTTTAATTCTAATTTAATTTAATTTATTTGATGTCTTTGATAAAATGAAGCAAACAAACATCTAAGTACATGAGTAACATTAATATTAATACCTCCTACATGTATTTGTTGCCTTCATTATCATTATATTTTGTTAATTGAGGTATTTTGTTCTAGAATAATAGAAATTCACATACAATATTTGGAATATTGTAGTGGATTTACATCCCACCCCCTCCTCAGGTCCATGGCAGAGACCTGAGGCTGACAGCAGCCTTGTATTACTAATGTACTGGTGGCATGATTTTTTGCATGTACATCCAATCAATGGACAGTATAACAGTCCAATTAATAAACAGCTAGAGGACGTCAAGGTTCCGCCGGCTCTAAGGGCGGAACCACTTTTGATAGAGGCACTAAACTTTGTGGAGACATACCTTATAGTATTAACATTATCATGATCCTCTCAAAGTTTCAGCTCTGTATCTTTATTAGTTTATGACTTAAAGCCGTTCTAGCGCATCGCCGGCCAGGACAGACAGATGAGCAGCCGCCCTTTAAGGCACGCCTACCACATTTACTATATAAAGGGCTTAGAACCCTCAGTCGGCATCACTTTCTTTTGTACCATTGTCAGGAACACTAGTCCCCCTTTTATCTTATACTTATTCAAATATACGCTATTGTTCTAGTCTATATACTGTCGTCTTGTAATGTATATGCCGGCCCTCCCCCCTCTATCTGCGGATAGGCTTTCCCCCTCTCCCTTCTCGAGCCCGGCCCATGCCAGCTAGAGACGGCATTACAATCAGACAGTTCTAGCTGGCTCTTACTCGCTTCCATTGCCTGGGATCCGTGATAGTTCCTTCTTACTCAGGCAGTGGGGACAAGGTATTACAATATATTGTGGAAACAAACAACAGTGTTATTGTTTCGTTCCCTTTTGTGGACTAAGTGGATATCATTACATTGTATAGAATCTTCGTAGACAACATAATATATTTTTGTCCTATAGATATATTCTTCATGCGACTGATGTTGAATTTTGCCTATTTAAAAAAAAATCCTTTGTTTGATATGTAGGTGTACATGTATTATAGTGCTTTTCATACCGTAAGCAATATTGTAGACTTACCAAAGTAAAGAGCATACAACTGGCGATGACTTGCACTATCTTTGATGCAGAATTTGGTTTATTGCAAAGACTGCAAACAGAATATTTGTAGATGCATATGTATGTAACCAGCATGAGTAGCGAGCAGATCATCGTTGGCCAGAGATATCATATCAAGTGCATGACTGTGGATACTCACATCTTTCACCTACTCATTAACCCATTATGCTCCATCACGAGCAGTGGTGTATTGGTAAATTTTTGTTTGGTGGGGGTCTATAGAATTTACACTTAACATAACAAAGCTCGATCACGCTGAGCAGTGTCGTTGCGGGAACGTTGCAGGAGGGACCCCCAGAAATTTTTTCAAAAAGTATCAAATTCTTCAATCCGATTACTCTATGACAAGAAATCAAACATAAATGCAACATTCAAATTCTTGGGTCATGGTTCCATGGTTACGAGCTAAGCTCAGAAAAATTTGCAATAAATACCCACCAATAAGAGAATTTCCTTGCAGTTTAAAATTAAAAGGAGTTGCAATTCATCAGTTGAATTTTTTTCTTTCCAGATCTCTCGACCTGGCAAAAAAGGCCTTATTTTGTTCTTGCCAGGCCGAGAGACCTGGGCCGACCTGGTACCAATACACCACTGATCATGAAGAAGGTTCGCAACACAAGTAACAAGTATTAACTGGGAAGTGGGAATTGAGATTACTACAACAATATCAAATTCAGATATCTTGGGGGGGGCATACTAGTATCGTGGTCCCTGAAGGATATTGCAACTGCTGTAAAAAAAAACATTAGTAGGTATTACGTAGTGTATGGACAATAATTGACTTTGCTAAAAACAAGTAGTTTTTAGCGAAGTCAAGAAAGTTCAAGTTAAATAAAATAACTTGTTTGCACGTATTTTTGTAATCACCAGAGATATTACAACTGGCCACAACTAGCCATGAGCTAGCCTGGATTTAAAAGTTACTGCAGTGGTTACCTCGTTCACCTCACCGCCATAAATCCCGGGAACACAGGCTACTCTTAAACAGGATGGCTATCGGGGTTTTTAGTTGTCATTGTATTTCACTGCATTAATATTGTTAATATTATTACTGTATTATCATTATTATTACTGTATTTGTATTGTATTATTTGCTTTACGAAGCAAAATTCGAAAAATGGAAGTCACACGAAATCTAGTTTCTGTTAGCCATGTATACGCTGCTATTACTCCCAAAAGCAAAGTTTACCCATACATAAAATAGTGTGTTCTGCAGTACAAATCCCCCTTCTTGGTGTAGCAGCTGTCCTCTTTGTCCAATGATTTATGACACTTGTGACACCTTAGACATGAGAGATGATATCTTTGAGATACTACTTTAAGCATCACATCTCCGTATATGCAAGTGTTGCAGGCCGAGCACAGCCACACCATTGCTTCTGCAATACACCAAATGAAACAACAGCTCCTGCAAAGATTTCATAATAAAACAGTGGAAAAAAAGACAGGGAGATATTGTGATAATTATAAATTCAAATACATCATTGTCATCATTATTGTTATTACAATAAAAATACTATTAATAGGTCTCTATTAATCGCAATTATTGTTAATAATAATGCCAATAATTGCAAGCCGAAATAATTGTATTTTAATACATTACTGTATAAGCATTATAATTTATCTGTCAGCAAACAGGTACAAATAATTATAATCTTTTTAGTATTGCATCGTAATCGTAACGGCTGTTATTTTATCAACATCATATGGATATTAACACAAGTTAAATTCGAATAAGCAAGCTATACACTGCAAGTCTAGAAATACAAATATACACACAACAAAGGCATGATGCGAAGATGAAAATTATCGATTAAAACTAGTCGGACTATTATAATTTTTCATCAAAAATGGCAACAATGTACCCTTAGGGTGACATTTTATGGTAGTGATAGAAAGTTTTGTGCTGCAAATTGTGCTAAATTTGGGTTTAATTTTATGTAATCGGAAACAGGTACACTTTCATTATTAGACAAGACACATTTTATTAAACTTTTGTTGGCACCAAAAGCTAAAAAAAGTGACGTAAAAAATGTAGTGTTAAATTAATAAATCACATTGAGATATATATATCAATTCCTGCTTTTAAAATGTCATAAAAAATGAATAAGAATATATAGGTACAAGAAAATATAAAGATACAGCAGAGAAAATGATACACTTACCTCTCAGTCTCACTTGACCAACAATGCATCACTGACCAGTGGATGCCATTCAACTGTTATGACTTCGTTTAAAATCTGAGACAAGGTTTTATTGAATTACAGTTGCATAGTGGAATTTGTTATAATACCTGGATGCATGTGGAGTCGACTGACTTTATAACAGTTATGAACTTGGTACAACATTCAATAGACTACCAGTACGCAGCTATGCACCATTAGTACAACCATGCAATTATATTATTATCGGCTTTGTTCTGGCTTGCTAAACGCTTTACGATGATATTATATTAAAATTCAGTATCATGTAATAATGTTTGATGTAATTAATTTAATTTGCGAAATTACTTTATATGAAAATCAAATTTTATTGAGTTCAACATAAAACAAAATACATGTTACGTTACAACTAACTATACACTGCATATAATACATAGCTTATACAAAATGATGCATTGAATATCGCGTGTCGGATAATCACAATAATTTACATGAGCTGTCTATAGTAGGTGTCAGCAAAATAATACTGAATACAGCAGCATTTTACAATGTAATGGGTGCATTAATTATGGCAGACAAACACCTGCTAACTTCAGCAGTCAGTACTCCAAATTGATAACACATATTTTGACCAATTATATAAACAGCAATTATAGCCATAAGTCAACAGGAGATCTATCTTAATCCAATCCATCCATTGAAATGGCAGCTCAGCATGAGGCAGTCAATTGTTCTGGCAATGTTTTAGGGGGTAGTAAGTGTTCTCTACAAATAAAAAAACAAACAAATACTATAACAATGATGTAATGATGATAATAATATTTCTGAGCCATTCTGTAAAACAGCTCTGGTTTGTAACTAACCATTAAATGAGGCAAATATTGCTACCATTGTATGGGTTTTACTAGTCGGGTGACAGTATGTTCTCGCCAAAAGAGGGAGAGGCATCTTTAGCTCCCAAGCATTTTTGAACAGCCGGCCTGGAACCCGGCCTAGGTTCAACCGATGTGCAACCTTTCAACACATTGCAACTGACATCACCGCTGGTCTCACATTTGGAGTATAGCAGTGTCTCCGAACACCCTCATTCTTTTGGAAGGGGGAGTCTCAGAAGACTCCCATTCCAAAAGACAAATGCCCAAAGACAGTAACGTTATTTTTAAAACTAAAATAGAACATGCATACAGCTAATCACTAGGATTATTCTATTTCAAGGTTATATGCAGTAGGCTAATCTTAACAGTTATATGCACTTGATTTTCTCCACTTCTCACTGTGCATTCTGGGGGTATTCTGTAAGCTAAACAGCTGCTATCCATGAATTGGTTCAGATGCCGGGTATAGCCCAAGATACAGATGAATAAGACCACCAAACCAAGCATCACACCTCCGACCTTTGGATCAATGGTGTCAGCTCTCTAGCACTGACCGTGTTGGCTGGACTGCACCAATTACTCGTCTCTGATTGTAGAACTAAGAAATACTTACAGATTAAGTAGATTTTCCACATCATCTGCAAAGAAGTCATCGCCAAGCTGGTCACGTAGAGCAACCAGGTTACCTATTAGGAGATCATTCTTGTAGACTAGAAGAGCTGGCACCCCATCTTCAGACTGGTAAACATAATGCATATACGATATGATAATCTGACGGCCATTACAAACTAAATTATTGCTATATGTTCGATTTACTGATGCATTCAAACATAGCGTGATCCAGGGTTGGGTCACATTAAAACTTCACTGCGCAGTGCGTTGAAGTACGCAGTGCAGTATACTTCACTGCACAATTACTTCAATTCAAAAAATAGAATTTACTTCAATGAGTAATTTAATGCGAATTTTTTTAGCAGTATTTACTTCATAATTTAATGCTTACTTCCAATTAAATTAGATATTACTGCATACCTTACTGCTTAATTCAATATTCCACAGACTGTTACTTCATACTTTACTGCTTATTTCAATGTTAGGCAGATTGTTACTTCATACCTTACTGCTTACTTCAATAATTGAAATACTTTTACTTCATACTTTAATGCTTGCTTCCAAATATATTGGATATTACTGCATACCTTACTGCTTACTTCAATAGTCGGCAGACTGTTACTTCATACTTTACTGCTAACTTCAATGTTTTGCTTATTGTTACTTCATACTTTACTGCTTACTTCAATAACTGATACACTTTTACTGCATACTTGACTGCCGACTCCCAAGGATACATTTTGACTTTGAAATGGTGCATATTACTTCCAATTTTGTTCTGCACACTCAATTTTTGTTCTGGATATGCAGAATTTCTATATTTATCAGTACATATAGTAGCCTATGGCCTGTATGAAGAAGAAAACAAAGATATACTACTTCCATGTCAAAAGTATGGGCCATAATTATTGTGATATTCAAAGATAATACCAGTACAAGTCCTGTGGACCCGTACCTAATTCATTATTAATGATCAGGGCTGTGTCACATTAACACTTTATTGCGCAGTGCATTGAAGTACGCAGGGAAGTATACTGCACTGCTTACTTACTTCCTCTCAGTATTTACCTCATACTTTACTGCTTACTTACATATTTGGTAGACTTTTACTGAATAATTCACAGCTAACTTTGATATTTGCTGGTTGTTACTTCATACTATACTGCTTACTTCAATAATTGACATACTTTTACTTCGTACTTTACTGCTTACTTCCAACTTAGTCAAAGTGTTACTGCACACTTTACTGCTTACTTCCAACTTAGTCAAAGTGTTACTGCACACTTTACTGCTTACTTCCTAGTTAGTCAAATTGTTACTGCTTACTTTACTGCTTACTGCCAAATAACTCCCAAGTAATTACTCCATAGTTTACTGCATACTGCAAATAATCTAAAACAAATTGATGCTTACTTCACTGCATGCAGGAAGGTCCCACACCCGCTTAATGCTTACTTTACTTCAATTGAAATTATACTGCATTACTGCGAAAATACTTCACTGCATGCTAAAAGTGTTACTTGACCCAACCCTGGCGTGATCACAGAATATGGACTAAATATTTGCGCTCATGATAATATGAGATACATATAGATCTGGAAACCAATAATAATCTCATCAGGTTTTGGTCAGCTGGTGATATATTAGAATATGCTAATAACATCGCCATTATTTGACAACACCTCTCAAACCTATAAGCATGGGTACAATATTCTCACATGAAAGCTAATTCATTAGCCTAGTTAGGCCATCTAACACATTATTTTGTTCATCACGATTGGTAGCAAGGAACTTTTGTAAATCAGGCAAAAACACTAGACGATGCTACAGGAGCAGCTTATAGTGACATTATTGATACTGCAGCTCAATATACTTTATTATTGTAAAAGATCATTATCACTAGTAGCCTATATAATATACTCGTAGATACAATTATAGTCATCACTTACAAATTTAGAGCTGAGCTTCGCTCGATGAGCTAGGATTTTACAGAATTTGACAGCTGGATATTCCTTACATAGACATTGTAGACAGCCATTCATGGTAGCACAGGCTACGCTGTTCTATGAAATATAGTGTGAAATCACGTATAACAATAATGTTATAATAGTGCAATAGTATAGGCATTGTTGCACATTTTGGAGGAATGCTAAGTAACAGGCAATCACCACAATGTTACGCTGAGATAAAACCATTAAATAATTAATAATTAATTATAAAACATTAAATAAAATATTAATATGCAGACTGGTGTCAGAACTCATCTAAGTTAATGGGTTAATATTTAGCAACTTCAACCTTACTTCACTTCATCAATAAACAAAATAGATTCTAAACTGAAGGAAAGAACTTGGGAGAAATCGAGTCACCTGGGTCTGTTAGATCCAACTTAGGAGTTATCTGCAGACTGAGGATGAATTTATTCGCAATAATATACTAGCAGCATGACAGTGCAGGAATCTATCAGTTTACCACAACAAGAACGGAGAAAAGGTACACATAATTCTATCTTACTCTTTATATTTTAAAAAGTAGCTCAAGAGTAGCTCAATATGAAGCTTCTTACTGCAAAATTTATGATTGCTTCATTTATTATGAAAATGAGATGTGATAATATTATTATATTAACTCTTTGACTCCGTAGTTTTTTTTAGGTTCGTCGGAGTTAATTTCCAAAATTTTCCAAATTTATATGCATCACTTGATTTATATATACTGGGAGAACTACTGGACTGAGAGCTTAGGATCATG
>JAOQGN010279731.1:0-10056 GCA_027564295.1 Himantozoum antarcticum | reverse complement strand
GCGAGTCAGACGATCACCGCATCAGATGCTGCTTAGGTATATTTTTTGAGAGTGGCAGAGATAACCTAGACCTCAGTATACTCCCACTTTGGACACGGCCAGCTTAAGCCCAGAGGGATGCATTAAGCAATGCGTCCCGAGCTGACCGAGGCAACGACAGCATTAACTTATCGTGTTTCCATTCTATTCCATTCCAAAAAAAATGTTTCCATTAGGACAGAGGTGGCTCTTTATGTGCTTGAGATATTGTTGCTACACACGGGACCTCCGGTGTTTTAAGTCCTGGTCTAAATAGACCCAGCAAATACAGGATAGATATTTGCTCAAGGCTTTTTATTGGAATGCCACAGCTGGGACTCGAATCTTCAACCCTTGGTTT
Organism: Himantozoum antarcticum; assembly: GCA_027564295.1. Classification (NCBI taxonomy): domain Eukaryota; kingdom Metazoa; phylum Bryozoa; class Gymnolaemata; order Cheilostomatida; family Bugulidae; genus Himantozoum; species Himantozoum antarcticum. The sequence continues at coordinate 9,677 of JAOQGN010279731.1, read as the reverse complement.
AGAAGTGCTAGCCGCGACCAACTGCGCCACCTTGACACATCCAAACGCTCTATAACTACACAAAATAGTAGTAATTCAAATCAGTGTCAACGTTGACACGTCTCGGTATAATTCCTTTGCAATTCGATCACCTTGATCCAATGTAAACTTAGATCTTGCGGTTTGGGATTTGGTGTCACAAACCAGAATTTCAGAAATTAGTTCTCGGGCGCCGGTCGAATTGCAACGGAATTTTACCAACGTGCTTTCGATTAACAATAAACATACCAACTTGATTTCAATGGAGCTCGCACAAGCATCTATGGCATTCTCTACCAGCTCCTTAACTATGCTTGCAATGCCTGTTACAGATTGGGTGCTAGTCAGCAGACGAATTACGCTCTGGGATAACTGATTCATCACTGTGTGAAATCAGTGTAAACCAAAGTCTAAAAATCAAACCATATTTCAATTCATGCTTATGAAAAGGATTTTAGACCCAAGTCCAGTATTATACTGGACTTTCATGGCATGTTTCAGTCATTTTACTTGACATAACAGCTGTCAAGTAAAATGACAACTGTTGTGTCATTGTCTTCACAGACAATGACACAACAGTGTCATTTGTTTTTGTGATATGGTTAAAACAGTTGTTGCCATAAAGTTATCTCCCACGTGGGAGGTAATTTTATGGTTGTAGCGGACTTTTTTACCACATTACAAAAAAAAAGATAATTCCCAGAACAATATAGAAACTAAAAAGTACTTTAGACATCACTATTTATGTTATCAATGTGATTATATATGAAAATAATGTAGAGCATTTTAAAACCCATTTTATCAGCCTAGATGACAACAGAGTGTCCTCTAGCGTTTTCACTGAGTAAATGGTGGCGCAAGATTGCGGATTGATAATGAACGACTCAGATATGACTAAGGGAGTGTAACTCATTATACACATAGCAATTTCCTCTAACCCACTATATCCAAATCCATCCAGTGGGCTGAAAACTCTAGCTAGTTCTTAGGGTGGCCGAAAAGAGGGGATCTAACATTTGGCATCCTAGAACTAGTTGTGGTTGAGTGACTGTAGGCCATGCAGGATAAGGGTGAAAGGAAAGATTTCAACAGCCGCCAACATGAGTAATGGTAATGTAGATAATTTACTTTAGATTTGTTCAATCGAGGAAAGATAAATTTATCAAATACACTTACTAAGCCGTTGGTAGGCACATCCACAAATTACTATAATATTGTCCTATTCCTGTTTCATTATCGGCAAAGGTAGCAGCTGTGGCAGATGTACCGGTAATAGCAGTAATGTAGAGTAGGATGCATCTTAGGGCTGGTAGCGATCTTAGACCTGGGTAATGTTGTTTACACCAACCTACAACCTACACCAAATAGTTTATTAGCCGATGGGAACGGTCTGCATCACACATAGTACATGTAGGAATGCAATACACTAATCTATGTGCGAAATGGACTACAACCTGAATGTAGTTAGATAGTTTTACTATATGTACTGTAATTGCGTCACCTGTACTGTAATTACGTCAGCTGTACTGTAATTGCGTCAGCTGTACTGTAATTACGTCGGCTGTACTGTAATTGCGTCAGCTGTACTGTAATCCATCAGCTAAGTATTGCAATAAATAAAAGCTTAAGAGTGAATATATTTGGCATGTGTTGTGACTTGTGAGTTGTCTACCCTATAGGAACAAAAAAAATCTGGAAATTACTTTCGCGATGCGAGAGATGTGTTGTGTGGAACTTGAACTTCTATGTAAATCTACTTCACAGGTGATTTAACTAATAGAGACTTGGCTTTGATGATACCACTTTAAGTTGTTACTGTGAGGATCGATACCATGACCGGTAGTGTTGGAAGGGGCCTAATAATTTCTGAGTCGAGCAAAACTCAAGCTTCTACTTGTTAGCTCGAGCAAGTCAAGTTTTAACGCGATTAATAACATATTGACATGACTATTCTATACATATAAGTATTCATTGCAAAATTGTATAATATTATGCGCTACATATTATATCATAGAGTGCTCGCTAGCGCACTGAACATCCATTAGAATGAACGTTGATTAAGCTCGTGATTGTGTGTTGTGAAGCTCAGCTCACAAGCTCCAAAGCTAGTCGCCGAAAGCTCGCGAGCTACTCGTTCTAACACTAATAATCAAATAATCAGTGTTCAAGTACCCTGGCCAAGTGAAATTTATTATGGAAAAACAATAAAATTTATAGTTAGAAGCTGAATCTAGCATTTTAGAAATCTTCAAAAAATGAGTTTACAAATTGAAAATGATAACTGGGGAGGTACGCTTTTTGGGAAAACACAATGGAAGTACATCATAATAATTACGATATAAATTATTTTACACAAATGAGGGTTTAGAGCAACCCAAAGCAATAGCGTATGGATACGCATGTGTGACGATGACTAGACAACAATATTAACAGTTTATATTATCATCACCAACAGTCTACAATACTCGAAGTGCTTTTACTACCCCTAGTGGTATTCTACCCCATGGATACGACTAACCAGTTAGGCAAGTTCAGCTGGGAACTAGCAGGACACTACTTCATGAGTTGTTACGAGAGCATACAATTTGATTCAGGGACCAGACTCAAAAGAGTTTGCGTTTCAGGAAATTAAATAGGAACTGTCAAAGTCTGTTGAGCTGGCAGCCATGCCAAGTATAAAAATGTAATTCAAACGCCTGCTTGTAGATATGGTTTGGGTCCATGCTTTAAGTTCAGTGTCACAGTGACCTGAGGTTGTTTGCGTCGCCTCATAGGAACCGAATAGCTTTCCTAGTGTCCCTGGTCTGTGAGAAGTTTCGAAATGACATAATTGGCCTAGGCATTTTGATCCAGACAGATCATAAGCTCCACTTCTGGATGACAGTGAGCTAGATAAACTTCCTGTCAACATTAAAAGTTTCCGGGTTTATATAATGAGATATAACTACAACAAGATAGAGCATATTGCAGGAAGTATGAACATTTTCACTGATACATTGTCAATGTCTATTTGTCCAGCCCTCCAAGACTGATCTTTGCTTTGTGGAGTTTAAATGGTGTCCTATTGAGCCGCTGAGCCACTCTGCTCCAGATGGTAGACTGATCGAGCTGAAAAAGCTTCAGGCTAAAGACGTAGTTCCTTCTCCAGCAACTAAATATGTGAACACTATGCGGTTAGCGTATCATAGCGCAGGATATACACTCTTGCATCCTTACTTTGGGAATCAATCAGTGATTTCGATGAATGACGGTGTCCTGGCGGATCATAATCCCTCAGTCATGTCAGCTTGATGTGCATATACATATTCATCAGGGATATCTGGGTGCAACCAAATATAGAGATAGAGCATCTCTGGCAAACAATCTTTTCGGCGGACTAGAATATCTAATCAGGTTGCTGACATGTTAATAACAGTGGGTTGTGCAAATGAAATGCTAATGTCAACCATGAGGGAAGTGCCGAGTTTCCCGTAAACCATGGGAGAGAGTCGGCAGTGATATGTTATATTTTAAGAGCAGCTGGTACCTGATAATAATTGTTGACTACCAACTACTCTAGTGTTATAGAAATAGTACTATTGAAAGAGCTGACAAGAGTCAAGAGGTAATTGAACACAACATGAAAAGCTTATTTACACGTCACGGAATGTCAGTTGTTGGTATCTAAAAAAATAAAAAATCTGAAATCTGATAATGGAACACAATTATGCTTCAGATGAATTTCTAAGATTTGCTATTGGTTATCAGGTCAAAGGTAATTTTTAACACCAACCGAACTTCTGCTAGAAAATGTACCCATTATTGTCCAAAGAAATGCCGGATGGTAACAAGGAGTAGGAGCTTTTCCTGCTCTTAACGTCTCATTTTAACAATAAATGATTATTTATGCTTATTTTATGAATTTTTCATATTTTTCCTATGCATACTGTATTTTTTGTGAACATTCGCTTTTATAAACTTTTTGATACTGAATGTATACTTAGTAAATATTAGTAAATAAATAAATAAACGTGTAACTAGTCCGCCCAAACATGCTCAGAGCAGCTGTTGAACGGGTTGTATACTGTCAAGTCAGTACATGCTGTAAAAAGTGTCCAATCTAGTTGGGGATTTCGGCATAACGATCTTTGTCTTTGCCTCCAAAAAATGGGACATCGCCTTCAAAGCTATATAGATGGAGAGGAAGTTGAGCGGAACTGTTCCTTAATAGCCACAGATTTTCAAATCTCTTCCAGATATGGAAAAGGCGAGACTAAGGAAAGGGATAGTCAGTTGGACAGTCAAGTCAAGTTGATCAATGTGCTACGGCATGATCAAACCCCAACTACTAGCAAACTGGAGAAAAAAGTATGTTGGAGACAAGCAATGTAATGCTGAAATTGTAGCCGAGTAACCAGGTACGTCATGGTCATATGTAGTCCGAGATGCTACAAGCGAAACTGCGGCAAAATTATCAAAGCCCATCCACGTTGCCTGATGACATCCAAAATGGTCCTGAGCACTGTATCCCACTTCTGGACAACTATCCACCACAAAGCTGTCCAGCTTGGACGCAAGATGGTCTAAATCTCTACATCAATTCCTGGCTCTACTTTTATTTAGCCAGTTTAGTGCGACTGATAATTCATAGTACATGGTTCTGTTACGCACATGGTAGTTAGGACAATCATGTATTGATTTATACCCAATACCCATGACACGTCTAGTATTTGCATGTTGGTCCATAGTTTTAGAATGCCTTGTAGCGGTTCTAGCTTAGCCCTATTTCAGCGCCCTCATCACTGGTGGGTGGGTATAGGAAAGGAGGGAAGGCCCTGAGCCTCCCCCTTTCCAATGCCCACCGCCCAGCGAAGAGGGCCCTGAAATAGGACTAGATCTAGCTGGAATTTTTACATCAAAGTTAGGCTATATGGGTTCGTACTCGCAGCATATTATAACGTTACACATGATTTGTATGCAAAGTAATTGTCTCAGTGGTGGGGTGGAAATAAGGCTCCAGGGTGGGGGAGTTGATATTGACTTGAATATTCAACTCAGGGGTTGGAAATTCAGCTGTGGCATGGTGTTATATAGTATGAGGTATTGTATTCAACTCCTTGATATTTATTTGTAATTGGAATACAGACTGCTCGCAACTGGCATCTCGTAAATGAGTGTTTGAAGATTGCAGTCGAGGTCTTGGGTTGGCGCTAGAGCTGTGCGATATGACGAATTTGAGACATCGATACGATATCAATAAATATTGACGATACGATATTTCCGTCATTTTCTAATAACTTTGCAGGCTTTATTACAGTAACTTTGCTCAACGAAGGTGCAAAATGGCTATTTGGAACATTTGACAATTACATATTTCGTTTGATGTCATTATTTTATCTCATCTAAATTCATGTCTGTGTTGTTTGACCTTAGCACGATATCGATATCTTGGAAATAAATATCGATATAAACAAAAATATCGATAACAACGATTATTTCGATACGATACACAGCTCTAGTTGAGGCATATAGTTACCCCTTTCCTTCATCTATTGCATAAGTTGTCTCACCCACGGGCACTCCATTTCAAATAGCCAAAATCGCGGATTTGGAAATCCGCGATTTGGACGTATGTAACGTATGTAAAATCTCTATGTAACGATATTGCCTTATTGCACTTGACTTCATCTCATTGTTATAGGCCTACATTTTGGTACTATTGGGCACATAATAAAGGCATGCAAGAAGCAATTATGAAAATCTCAACCAATCCCTATAACAGGCTTACATATAATTATTAGGTTGGGATTTCTTATCCCATTCAATAGCCTGAGATTGTTTGGCGGCTTGAGTTTTGAATCGGAATCTACTGGACACGTCTACCGGTAATTATAACTATATACCGTGTTAGAAAACATTGTCGCATCGTTATCACACATCAGCTCCCTCACAGTAGCGGTGTATAGAAGGGTCTCGGCACCACCAGAGAGGTGGGAGTGAAGGGAGAATGAGTGTCAGAGGTCACGTGACATTTTTAGATATGTTCAGTATGGTTTGGTGTTGTCAGATATCAATTGGAATACATGCTTTTTGGAAAAAAGGTGCCGGTCGTCACACTAAAATGCTGGTGATTAGAGGGAATTTGATGGTCAGAAAAGACAACTCCTAATTTCAGGATGGAATAATCTCAATTTCATTTTATTTTTATAGACCATTCAAAACTATTTATTTATTTAATTGTGGTCACATTGGTCAAACAAATACTTGAGTTAAATAAATTTTTATATAAAATTATTAGATCAATAGAGAATGAAGAAAGCTCCACAAAAGCCTGGTGTACGAGTTATGTTTTTTCCGTGCTTGAGTTCAGTTTTGAGGCTCAAAACACCTTTAGCTTTGGCAATCTTATTTTAGCCATTTAGTTGGATCAGAATTTTCCAACAAACTATCATGTGTAGCTCAGGTCTCAAGGCTATGACTGGAATGCTCTGCAAGGTAAATAATTATTGCTAACAATTCCGGTTTGTTAAAGTTTATCAGGTATTATTTTGGTAACCGAGTGTGATAAGGTCTGATTTCTGGCCTTTAACCAAGTTTATTATGTGAGGATTGATCTTCAATTGTATTTTTATGCAAGTGAAAATTATTATTTATAGATATTGAGCATTACATTTTTATTGTTTTTCCTGAGAAGTTTATTGAGTCATTCATTAGCCGTACGAGACATGACATATTAAATACTTGCATCTGATTAGCTGATTCCACAACTTTATTCTCCATTCCCTCCCACCTACCTGACACCACTAAAGGAATACTGACAGTTCGTAAATTACAGTTAGAAAAATGCTGTTTCTATATTGCGATTTGGGTTGGCGAACATAGTTGCCCCCGCCTATTGTCCGACCGCCCAAGTTCTCATTCTTTTTCGATCCGTAATTTGCGAACAGTCATGGATTACCGGCTATGCCGGGAATCCAGTTTTATGATAACATGCCTAGGCCTAGTTTTATCAATTAAGTGCAATAAGGCAAATTCTTAATTCCTTTATTGCAATAAATGCAGAGGCTTAGCCCGCTTACTTCTCGATGTGGCTTGAGGTTGTCCCAACCCCAAGCCACATCTAGAACTAAGCAGCAGAGACAGGAGAGACAACTTCCTAGTCTAAAATATTTTTCTAGTGCACAGGTTTGCGCCTAAACTCAATTTCGTCTTGTAGAAAAGTGGTAGACATTTAAAACAACGCTCAGTAACCCATATCTGACAATTAACTCCTGCTATAATGAGGGAGACTGGGCTTGTGGATGAAGGTGTTCCGATTGGGCGGGGTACCTAAATTTTGCTTCAAAATGAGGGAGACTCCTGCGTAACGAGGGAGAATTGTCACGTATGCGAGTAGCCTGCGATCCAAAACCTCAAAATCCGATGACATGTCACAAATTCTGTGTGGGTTTATTAGGGTTGAACCGCAAAAGTACAAATTACCTTTTCTTTACGTAAAGAAATGGTAATTCGTATTTTTGCAGTTCAACCCTACAAAACCCAAACAAACTTTGTGACATGCCATCCGTGTCTCAACCCTATATCTCAGGCTACTGGCCAAGTTAAACAATCCCCTCCGTAAAATTTCTTTGCATTTTATAATGGTGAAACCTTAACCTTTCTAACTTTGGCTGAAATGTTATATGGTGTTCAGTAGCCTGAGATTTCGATATTGGTGGCTTGTGGTTTGGAGTTTTGGGTTGAGGTATGGATTCCAGGCTACTGCACGCCATACTACATGTCTACCCTACCTTTATAATTAGAACTCACTCTCTATCTCTATGAATATATTAGTGATATAACTATTTGAAATTGCAGTTTTACAGTTCTTTTGACTTTCCGCCAAACGTGTCATTCCAACCTAGTAATAATTTTGCAAAGATCTCTTGTATTGTACATGCAGTTGACACAGCCATCCCTTAACTTAATAACTAGATTATGGGTGGAGTGGGCGATGAATGAAATTGAAAAGAAAGAGATGAATGAGCCCTTTCTTCTCGTTCATTCTTTCTCACCCCCGGCCCACCCAAAATCTTATTGTTAAGGAGTGAAGGAGTGGCTGTGGCAATTGGTCATACTTGCCAACTTATGTTTGTAAAATTGAGGGACATTGGCTATTTGGGTGGATGGTGTCCAATTTGGATGGGGTACTAAAATTGAGCTGAAAATGATAAAGACGCAGTTGATAGCGGCTTGAACTTGCATCATTTGTAATCCAAGGGTCACAGGTTTGACTTAGTCCCAGCTGTGCCTCCTGACCAAAAAAATTCTTCACCAAGACCACGCTTCCAAGCCGCAATTGCTGGATCTCATCGGAATAAGACCTAAAACTCAGTAGGACCATGTCAGAATATGGAATAGAAACCAGTCGCACATAACTGATCTTATTCACAATAAACAAGTTAACTTTCTTTTTACATGTATCTTGTTGATCACTCACTATTTGCATTTTCCAGCACGAGTCTGGATTCGGCGCACAAAACCGGTTATATTACCTCTTGCACAAATGAGCGCTATTACATTTAGACACAGCATACATAAGTATTATAATAAGTTTACTGTGATTTAGATTGTTACCACAGCAAAGATTCAAGTACACTTGAACTAATCTACCTTCAACCAATAGCCAACGAGTACACTGGCAAGCGCACCCCTAGCCTCTCTTTACAAGCTTTGTTAAATTCGGAGTTGCCCCACGATCGTGGGGGCAACTCTACATTTTTACAAAGCTTGTAAAGGACAGCTGGCTTGACCTAATTACGTTTACAAACCTAATACATAATTATGTGCACCCATAATAGATCTGACGTAGCTTTATTTTGTTAAATATAATTTCTATGTCAGCTTCTTTGCTGTATATAATACTTATGTATGCTGTGGCAGAAGGTTACAGCATCGCCATGGATGAATAAGTTAGTACAAAGAAAGCTAAACACCCAAAATTGGCCACTTTCCAGAAATGGGGTGTGCCTAATAGCATTGTAGGCTATAAAACCAAAGTAATATGTCACACATATGTAAAGGAGGTATAAACATCAAACAGATGTTGGGAACATCAAATTTAAATATAATTATATTTAACTTTGTGATAGTATTAATTATTAATAATAATTAATACTATTACAAAGTTAAATTCAGTTTTGTAGTTTTACTAGTTTAGTAGCCACTGATCAATGACCTAGTCAAAGTCTTAGTCTGAATGACTCAATGGCTTCCTTTGGTACAGCATACCTCAAGGTGCTACTATTATCTTACTTTGTTGATGGCAATTATTGATCAAATACAATATTATTATACAATATCGTGGGTCGCTGACTGACCATTTAATTGCATTCAGTCTGCTGCTTTACCAACCATAGATGCTCAATACTGCTCTGATAGGTGATAATAAATATCTTAATTAAATAAAATCTCTCTTAGTAATTACGGAATCGCGGAATTCGGGCGACGAAAAACTACTCACCTGACACTGCCCAAGGTGAGCAATACAGTACACACCTAAAATTAATGGTCATTTTCAAAAGACATGGATTGGAGAGTGCTAAAGTTTCAGAAAAACCATAATCAAAGATTCTAGTCATTTTTTAAACAACTGCTTTACTATTTTACCACAAACTCTGAAGTATCGAAGTTTTAAATGC
>JAOQGN010279720.1:0-10059 GCA_027564295.1 Himantozoum antarcticum | reverse complement strand
CACTCTACCCTTGCTGTCACATGCCTATATACGCACACTGCACTTTCTGCCACATGCCTATATGCGCACACTACACTTGCCACCACATGCCTATATACGCACTCTACACTTGCTGTCACATGCCTATATATACACACTACACTTGCTGCCACAAGCATATATACGCACACTACACTTGCCACCACATGCCTAAATACGCACACTACACTTGCCACCACATGCCTATATACACACACTACACTTGCTTTTAAACTTTCATCATCACTGGGCCCTACATGTATTTGTCCATCACTGGAGTGGAATTTCTGGAAACTGAAAATTTAAAAAATGTCCCCTGTTGTAAATTATGATTTTGTCCATATATTATTATGCTGGTTCAGCATCAGTAACGCTATAGCTATAGTAGATTATTTTAGCTACGTGATGGTCAATCGGCATTTACAAAAAGGCAAACACCCATGAATGCTATATTTGTCTCCGGAGCAAGAAAATATAAAATTCTAATCTACCACGTACTATATCCGAACTCTTTGATTATCAATTTGATTCGCTATTTGATAACAGCAGGTGCCACCCTCGCTCTTTTTCCGGAAACTTCACAGAAAGTGAGAAGCTGAGTAGTAGTGATTTTCTTCAGGACAGTTCACTTACAATGAAGTGGATACTTTTATTGCATTTGGCCATTGGTAGTTCACATTTTTCTCCCCTCCCTAACCCAGCCGTTGCCCGAAAGTGCCATTAATACTCATATCTGCATCATGACTTAGATCTGACATTGGAAGTAGGTGTTTATCATGTTATATCATGATATGTGTCAAATCATTATCATAGTGGGTGTTTTATCATGTTACAACATTGAAATACGGCAATGGGGGCAGCAGTAACTATTTGTCCTACGCCTTTCGAAGCAATATTTTGAGACTAGGTCATGAGACTAATCATGACCTAAACTAACATTTGTTTGAATTGAAAGGACACTGGTTTGATATATTTATTTGTCATAGATATGCAGGTGACTCTAATGCTCAGTGATTGTAATTCACTGACCTGGGGTATGCCCCTCATGTTTATATGCATTCATTAAAAAATTTTCGGAATAGAATTTGTGAATTATATTTAAGAAGCCCGAAATGAGTCATTCTGCGCCTTTATACTTACAATCGTATATATAATCAACTGTACACTTTCAGACTCCTCCTTCTGGCACACTCACGTTTTTATCAATCACTACACCATCTCATGCATTCATTCCAAACTTGCGGCAAGCTTCACAACCTTGCCCTTCCACGTTCTAAATCTGCTGCAGGTCATCGCAGAATAGCTTACAGATGCTCAGTGCTGTGGAATGATCTCCCATTAATTATAAGAAATATATCATCTCTATACTCCTTCAAAGTGGCTCTTAACTCTTTCGCTACCGCTCGGCACATCATGTGCCATGGCAACGAACACACAAAACCAGTTGCCACGTCATGCGCCATTTGACGATGTCCGATTGAAATATTAAAATCACAAATTCTAACAGTGCTAGAGTCATACTATCTTCTGTGCATTATACGAGTGAACAATGAATGAACAATGAACGCATTATACCGTGAGAGAATCCTAATGCTGCAATACAGCAATACTAAGTTGATAGATTACAGAGATTAGCCTCAATTGTGTCTTATGTCTTTATATATTTTTTATTTTATATATTTTTTATAGATGATGGCTGAGATGCCACTTTTTTAGATGCCACTTTTCTTTTAGATGCTACTATTTATAACAAAACCTATAAGGGTAACCACTTTTTTCTTAAGTGATCTTGCCGATTGGTTTGAATAATAAAGATAATAATACTAATACTACTAACATAATATATTCATTGGTGATAACCTAACAAGTTACATTATGTAACTTGTACTTAATGTTACTTAAGTACTGAGTACTTACATAGTTTCTAGGTCACAGTCAGAGTACTTATATTTACATAGTCTACTAGGTACAAACCTACATATTTGTACTTACATAGTTTACAAGGTCATAGCCTAAATACTTACACTATTCTCGACTCCCTTTTTAAGGAGTGGGGATAGCTCAATGGGATGAGGACTCTGACATCACTCAGTTGGCCTGGGTTTGGTTCCCATATGTGCCGCTTCACTTGATTAATTACAAAATTTGAGTTATTGGGGTACACGGCATGTTATCAATGCCTCTGTGGCTCTGGCCAAGGCTCTGAACCTGAAATTTGCCTTGGTGTGCTCCTCCCGAAAACTGAGAGCTTTTTATTGTGGTTTTATTGCGGCTTCAGCTACAAGAATATCTCACTTGTGAGATAACTACCAGATTTTAACAAACTTAATTCATGTCCGAAGTACTCACATAGTTTACTAAGTGTAGTACAATGGCAAGCATGATCAAAGCTGTGGCACCAGGTATGAAGATTACAAGCATCATGAAGCTCCAGAACAATGTAGAGGATATACTTTCTCCATCCACCCTGTAATGCTGGACAGCTCCTGCAACCAGGAACCACATGGAGAAGCTAACAAAACCTACAGTCTACAAAGAGAAGAGAAGAAGGTGCTACAAGTCATGTAGTGCGCTGTGATGTAGCAGTCTCACTAGCCTACTAGTCACTAACCTACTAGTCACTAGCCTACTAGTCACTAGACTACTAGTCACTAGCCTACTAGTCACTAGCCTACTAGTCACTAGCCTACTAGTCACTAGCCTACTAGTCACTAGCCTACTAGCATCCAATTCTGAAGTGGTTCCTGGAGTTGCCTTCTCCGTTAGTACATGCAACAATGCAACAAATTCTAGGTTTTCCTGTCCTACAACTTGTAGGCTACAAGCAACTATTTGCAACAACTGTGCTACAAACAACTTTATGTTTCAAGGAAAGTAATAAGCATTGTATTTCATGCATTGGTATCGACACAGAATTGTAAATAACTTTCAAAATTATAATTATTCATATTATTTATGTTTTTTTATTATCTATTTATCCCTTATTTATTTATATACATTGTATATTGATTGTTGAAATCTGTACAATTGCCATATTTACCAGAATTGCTGATAGAAAGAAGCAGGGTAAAGAACAGTCCACTGCCTTTTGGAAGAATGTGACATTTGCTGCCTCGTTTAAAGAGTTTAATATCTCCTGGAATTCTCCTTGTGTCACCTACAAATATGGGAAAGGCATAATTTATTATATACATGAATAGGTATAAATCCAACCCCATATAAGGCATTCAGTGGTCTTGCTGGTCTATTGGTTAAACTACTGAACTTGTAGCACTGACTGTTCGCTCTATTTGCAAAGATTACAGACGTTCGAATCCCATCAATAACTTGGACATGCTGCAGCCGTATTTCAAATAAAAATCTGGCGGCATATGGCTTCAGCCGGAATAAGTTCTCATTTGTGGGACTACTAACAGATTCTAACAATATACGTCAACAGTTTTATACTCCCAACCCCATTCCACATGTCAATACTTTTAGTGTTAGGGCCATTTGTAGCTATCTTACAGGTACCAGTTATTACTTATGAGGTGTGGTATTGTGCCATACCACATATCTTCAGCTAACTGATTAAGGTGAAACATATATAAAATTGAAGTATTCAGTAGTGCGTTGGTAAAATACTTTATGCCAACAGATGGAGCTTGGCAATATAATGACGGTTCGGAAGTAAATTTAATTTACTAAAATGCTAAATTTCAGAAGCACCCATTGACGAGAATGTATACTTTCTTTACCTGAAGTCCACGTTTGGTTAGGGCCTCCGGTACTGCGTAAGTTGGTTCTGGTTTAGGGCAGAGCATGTCAGCCTGTGGACAGTAGGTGGCACACAAGCCCTTCTCTACATCTTGAGGCTCAAATGCTGAATACTTGCAGGCCGTTACCTTCTTTATTAGTAGACCATTAGAATATACTAGAAATGGATACAGGGGTGGATACAGGGGTAATTACATGCAGGTGGGATTTGCTAAATTTGAAGCTGCGCTGTACTACTTCAGAGTTATGTGCTATTTTTTGAAATAATTTAATATTTTATGAGTTGAGTATATTTATTTATCCCAAACCCCATCCCCCTACTCCATAGTGGAAGGGGTGGACAGAAGCTTGCCTTTCAACCAGATGCCAGTCCATATGGCCACATGGAGAGTAACTTTCCAGTTCCCTCATCACTCCCAACCTTGAGACAGCCAGACACCTAGTGTATTTACTGTGGAATATGTGAGTTTGAAAGTGTGAGAGTATCATTATTTCAGTTAAAGTATATATTTAGAGTATAGAGTTGCAAAAACAAGATAGTTTAGTGTATAGAGTGTCAAGTCTAGAGTGTAGAGTGTCAAGTGTAGAGTATAGAGTGTCAAGTGTAGAGTGTTGAGTGTAGATCATAGAATACAGTATAGAATTTGTTCATAGTATAGTGTAGAGACTAAAGTCTAATCATAAAATGTTATATTTAGTTTAGAGCGTAGATTAAAATCTCATATCATCAATCGGATTAAAAGTTCAGAATCTGACCTTTAGGATTGGAGCTCTAGAATCTGACCTTTAGGATCTGACCTTTAGGATTGGAGCTCTCAATAATAACATCTACTACTCATTATCTGTTTATATTTTTACAGAACCAGCTACACATTTTATGGGAGTTGTGTCCTTCATTGCCTGCTTGATAGGTATATCACATTCACTAGTACAATATGAAAAGCTGGATCTGGATGGGAGGTGAATCAAGTGCATTTAGACACCCAGCGATATAAGCTTTGTTATCTGGCAAAATATATATGGTGAAGAAAATTTCAAAAACACCAATTGTATTTCGAAACCACATTAATATTGAAATATGGAATTTGCTATTTAACATCATTGTGGTTTCGAAATACAAGTTTGACAATATTGCCAGAAAAAATGTTTTCAGTCCCAGGGTAAAATATTATAAAGCATTTGACAGCTACATGTATTTCAACTTCATTTCGAGTTTCAATGTTCAAATTCCTCATATACATTGTATCTATCTCAATTGCTATTGGTGCACATTATTATAGCCTTCTAACTTACTGGTAGTTGGCTCTTTGGATTCATGTGCATTGTTATCTTCTTTTGGTGCGGCTGTCGGAGACTCTGCCCCATCTAGTGGTGGGGCTGATGGTTCAGTGTTTGATCTATCATTGGAACTACTTCCATGGTGTCTGCCATGTGCTAAAATACATACAAAGCAAACAATACAATTATTTCAAAGTTGTAACGAATTACATTTAATATCTTGCAATTTCAATCGAATGTACATGTAAAATAAACAACACACATGTAGCTGATTGAATAACGATTGACAGCACTAAAAGGGAAGCCAAATTTAACATTAACGAAAATATCAATAACGGTTTCACTATTTTAATGTACTATTCTGTAGACAATTCAAAATGAAAGCTTCGACTCAACTTAAATTTGCGTCGTGGATTTTATCACTATTCATCATTGTAAGATGTTAGGCTAACCTTGCAACGATCTGTGGCAATGTAATTGTAATTGCAATCTGTAATTGTCGCAATGTGTAGCATAAAACCAATCGATATGTCTGACAATTGCAGTACGTTTTATAGAACAGCTATAACAGACGTGACATATAACAAAGAGTTAGTAGCTATGAGAAAGTCCAGAGTAGAAGAATGTGATCAGCTAAGGGTTAATATTAGCCTGTCCTTACAAGCTTTGTCAAATGCGGAGTTGCCTCCACGACGAGATCGGGCCCACAGAAACAAATTTCTTTCTGCGAGCCCGATCTCCGCATTTAACAAAGTTTGCAAGGACTGGCTGGGTTAATATTGCAAAATGTAACTGATTTCTTGTCCTAACTAACACTGTCACCAATGAGTGTCCTGAGGAGGTTGTGGATTTTGGTAGATCTAATTGAATCACAAACTGAAACCATTTGGTCTGCTTTGAACACGTTGAACAAGCATATGACCCACAACTACAAATCTTTTGAAAGTTTAGTCAGTATAGAATCACCAACATATCAGATGTGCTGTTGCTGATGAGCTAAATTGGGAAGAAATTGTTTTTTAATTCTTGAAGTGTTGAAGCCCGGTATTCGACTTAATTGCTCATCAATATGTTCCAATTATCACCAAAGTACAGTACTACAAATAATTCAGTCCAGTATAGACTGTCTATTTGTACATAAATTATCAAGGGTTGGATCCTCTGTATTGACATGAAAACTCTACAGGAATGTTATTTACACATTTTTGCTACTAACTGGCAATGGATAACCTGCAGTTCCTAGTATACCTAATTATCATCATTGTTATGAGACTTTCTGATTTTTGGTCACACTTATTGACAATAGTGACAATATAGATAATAACTGGTTGATTTTTTGTTAGACTTGCAAATTTCTTTGACATCAAAACAATCTTTAATGATGTTTGATTACTACCAAATAAATTGGCAATAGCGGGCAAAAGATGCTGAATCATGTACCAACCTAGTCTCAGATCACCAAACATTTCAAAATATTGTAATTGAATCGCACTCTCCGCCAGACTAACCTGACATGTGCAGACTACGTTACTTGGATTATTATGACTCCCTATTATGCTCCCGGAATACTATTACTCACTTGGATTTATAATACTCATGGATTGAAACTACTCTCCTTGCATCATGTATGGCGCCGGCGTCACCATATTCATCGATCGGTGACACCGGCGTCATATTGTAACAGTTACCGTAACGATTGCCCCCTAACAATTGTTACAATATAACATCATTGTATATGCATGAATTTTACCAGAACAATAGCTCCTTGATTTTGATAAGTTTTGTATCTTTTCATCATCCTATTGTTATGCATCTACATTCTATTATTTTATAAATGACTGTGGTTTGAGTTCCAAGTCTACTCATCAAAACACAGTGTTTAAAATTAGTCCAATATCTGCATAATTATTAGTCTTAATTAATTTTCTTAGTATCATGCATTTCAATTATCTTGTTGTGTAATTGCCTTCTGATTGCGTGTAAATTAATCAACTACATTGATTAATAATTGACTTAAATCAATCAATTAATTTGTTTATTACTTTCATCTGCTGCTGCTGGTTTGTGCCAAAATTCAACAGTATCTTCTTCCATTGAGTCCATTCTTAGGAAATTGCTAGCATTTGTTATGCCCATTTGAATAAGTATACTATCCTGACTTCCATCTAAGCTGAGTTGTCCCCCTCCTCCGGATGAAGAGTCATCCCCAGCTCCATGGTTCCCATCTCCAGAATGCATGTTATTGTGTCTCTGCTGATGTCGACGCTGTTTAACTCGGCGTTTATTAGCGTTCTTTTTTTTACCCCGAGCCATTAGCAAATTACAGCACAAATCTTATTGTAGTGGAAAACATTGTGCATATTAGGATACTTTGACAAGATGGAGGTAAAGGTAACTGTACAGATTTAAGCCCCCTCTAGCCAATGGCTCTCGGTATAAAGGAGAATTACTGACAAACAGCCACCACACAAAGTTCTACTTGATTTCTTCTGTTGAAACTATAGATTCTCTCCAACCGTCTTGTCTTCAGAGTTCAATCCATTCCGTGGCAACAAGACAAGGTACCAAGTTCAATGATGGATATATTTCCTCCAATTCCCAGAATATCTTAGCTGTGCTATAAATACGGCAGCCTGATGTCACTCCGGGAGCCTGAGGTCACTCCGGCAGTGAATAACCATTTACTGAATTTGATTCTTGCACACACTAAGTCCACAGTGTAGGATTATGTGTCAACTGTATGTAGTGCCTGTAGTCAGCTGAGCCACAGATAAACTGTTACAGATATGTCACACATCTGTGAAAAGTCACAGACAATCAGCGCTGACCTCTTATGCGCTATGTGACAAGCATTTGTGTTTAATTAGCCTAACTCTTATATAAACTGAAATTGAATTTTTCTCCAAATATAGCCAGTCATCACAAACTAGCTAGCTTCAGTCAGTAATGCAATGCACATGATAGGCCGCTTTTAATTAAAATAAATATACACTTCAGTAAATAATACCTGTTTCCCAAGTTAGAAGAAGTTGCTCAACTTACAATCAGCAAAAGTATAAGTTACAAAGTTTCTAGTTTTAGTCTTTTCGAATTACTGTTCTAAAAGTGATTTGCTACTATATATAATTGTCAAAATTTAAATTTGCAGTCAAAGGCAATTTAAGAGATAAATTACTTGATATAAATATTATTTTGATTTAATCATGCAATATAGTATTGCGAAAGCTAGACCTTAAAGCACTTTCAGGGTTATTGATGACTGACGAGTATTAGTCCTCAAGGCTTGGTATTGACTTTAATTACTGTATTTAATGATGTTAGAAACTCAACCAATAGCTCATTGAAAATGTTGGATTCTTAGCTTAAATCTCGATGTATAATTTGCTAAAAATATGGAGAGCCCCACAGTTACTAAGTAAAGTCATAAATGAATTTGTTCATTATAAACCAGGCAATTTCCTCAATTGCTTGTCACAAAAAATATTCTACTCTTGTCACTCATTAGCTGTTTGATGTCATGATTTAGATTTACTATCATTAGTAAATTTATTCCAGTTATAATTATTTGAATGACAATGAAATGAAACGCCTTTCATGTTATGAAAGGCGTTTTAAAAAGTATTTGGTGTGAAAGAGTTGAGGCCTTTGTAGCCAAGTGAAATAACGTATTTGAAATTCCAGTTGAATAAATAATTTATAAATATAATATTATATTTATTGAAAAAGTGCAAGTAAGTTGTTGAAGGAATGTTTTGAAATGGCTTGTAGAACGAAGTTGTTGGGTCCAGAAGATATTCAATTGAAATAGCCCAGAATAAAGCCCAGATTAAAGCTTTAGACAGATGGGTTCTGTCCTGCAGTTGTGCATTCCTTATTGTGATCATTGGATGCAAGTATCCAAACGTGGATCATTGCATATGAAGAAACCTACTTCATATGCAATGATCCACGTTGCATAACAGTGGATCCCTGCTGTTATGTAAAAAACATTTTTCCCTGCTGGTAAAACACCCGCTCCTCCACTAGTGAAAAGGAGGTGAAACAAACCTATATCACCTTAGCTATGATGTAATCGACATATAATGCATTCGGAGGCTTTCTCGGCAGACTTTTTCTCCATCACATTTTCTAGAATTATATAACTAATAGCAAAACTATTATGGCTCAAAGCGTCTGAAATGTAGTATTGAAAATCAATGATATCTAGCATTTCAGATAGTAGCGACTTAAAGATTACTTAAAGGTTATAGTAAATACGGAGATGATATTCCAATATTATGTCTATGGAGTGTGAACTGCAGGCAATCAGTAGATGCAACTTCCAAATAATGTCACTACTTCAAATTAGAAGATTATTCCTACAGAATCTAGTGCGTAATACTGTACATAACTAAATATATAAAATATACCAAAGCACAGTATTTTAGATTAAATATATTCTTAAAATCAGCAACAGGAAGAACATCAAAAGGACCAGCTACTTTGCTTTCTCTCTCGCTGCAAAACCATGTGTACATGTATACAATACAGTATATATGGGTGAAACACAGAGCCCTGTGGCAGTGCCATCTCCAGTACAAGAATAATAATCCCTACTAACTGTATCTATTTTTGTTATTTGATAAATAATATCTTCTTAGACAAAGAAACCTCAAGTTACACTACATATATTTGAGAACTGTAATATTTACAAAAACTAACTATAGCATTTTTTTAAAATATATTTTGAAATTTTTGCTTTGAGGCACCTAGTTCTAGCACTGATCATGACCAGACGGACTACACGGACCAAACAGACCACACGGACCATACATGGGCGCTGTATATAGTGGCCTTGGTTTCAGCCACAATATTCCTTACTTGTGAGCAAATAACAGTATAAATTCATTAATATTAATAATAATAAGTATTAATTAACTAATTATTAATATTCAACGTAGAGAACCAAGTGTCCAAAACTGCTTACAATTTTATAGCTGATACAAACCACATTTTAAATGGTTGCTA
>JAOQGN010279698.1:0-10059 GCA_027564295.1 Himantozoum antarcticum | reverse complement strand
AAACTTGCAGAATGCAGAGAAAACATATGAAGCTTTATAATATCAAAAGTTTTATTAGTGTGGAAGGTGTCCTTTAAATTAAGATGGCAGATGGGGTTTCAATTTGGGACATGATTGCACTTTATCAGGAGAAGAAAACTGTTCAGCCAACATTTTTCCTAGCGCCTGGGTTATTTCCAAGATGAGCAAGTTGTGTTTCACTCCATTTAGGCCACAACACTTGTCACATTGAGACAACTGAAGGCATTTAACATGGCTCATATCAGTTAAATTCTACAGGGTATTCTAACTGCAATCAGTTATTGCCCACCACACCATGCTAATGATCTGATACAACTATATGATGGAGAGGCCTGTGATCTATGGAACACATGCAATTTGTATTACCAATAGGGATTATAGTTTATATTTCTAGCTTGCGATGTCATGCCACTGTGGATTAGCTAGCGAGTTTACGTGTTTCTTGTGCAATTTATAGCTCCGGTCATAGTAGATACCGAGTACTGACAAACAAATCGTATTCGAATGCGCTCCTAATTGCTAGTAAAGTGACAGGTACTTGTTCGTTAGAGAAAAATAAATGCTTTCTAAACCATGATTAGACAATTTTAATGACCAAACTTCAAATTTACACTTTATAGTATGGTACTATTGAACAGGCCTATAATAAGTAAAGTATTAAGGGGGCCCATTAATGATATGTGTTGGGTAAATTACTTTATTAAATATTTTCTCTGAAAGAAAGTGAACATAATACAGTCATATTACATTGACTTTCCAGTGCAACTATGCTATTTCCTAAGGAAATGTATTACTATTGATTGCAGTCAGATTTAAGATGTCATTGTGTAGATTGCATTGTTAAGCTGCAGTATGACAGAACCCGTCGTCCGTGGCTCCGTACCTTGGTTCCAAGCTTTCCTTTCATTTACAAATTTGCAGAAAAGAGAATTTTGCCTTAGCTTAGTTTCCCAAGCCGACGATGGGATTTGATGTTGGGTGGTTGGGTTCTTCTTTTATTTGGGGGACCTGTTTTGTGATTTAGGAAGAGTCATGACTATTTTTCTATAATTCTCTATTCCTGCACATGCCTCCATAATTCACAGTCTATATAAATCAGATATTCAGTCTGGTACTAGAGGTTGTACCAGTAGTACCTCTAGTACCAGACCGAATATCTGATTTATATAGACTGTGAATTATGATCATAGTATGATTGCAATTACATGTAATTGGGCTGCTATCAACAGGTTTAATAAAATGGTGACAAGTCACCTTGTGCCTACAGTCTATTTTAGGCCTAACAAATTATTCATCTGAAGCAACGAAAAAGTGAAATCTGCAAGCACACCCCACAGCAACGCACTATCTAGTCATGATTACTTTGTTTTGTTTGACTTCTGAACACTGTCAAGCGGCTGGTTCGGGTTCATGTGTCGTAAAGGTTTAGGATTTGGCAGACCTTAGCAGGCTAACACTTTTGTGTTGTTTTGGAATGGTGTTCATTTACAAGCTATTTTCTCAGACTGATTAGTAGAGTTATCTCTCCTGTGAAATAACTCCATGATCTGATTATGTCCGTTTCTGTCTCCGAGCTCCTCTGTAGTGATCCATGAAGAAATGTTTCTACATCATTTCCATACCACATTGTAGTATATAAATTATGTATTATGTAATTCATGTATTTTAAATGTAATAGAGCTGAATAATCAGCTAATAGAGCTGAATAATCAATAGCAGTGCTGATATTAGAAGTTCATAACATAATACATGTAGCTGCCAAGTGGATTGGCAAGGATGCAAGCAATGATTTACTTTGATTATACATCTTATTTTGGTAGCGGCTTGTCATATTGTGTTAGAAAATGTCACTGATCAGCTATTTATACACACTGGTCTAAAGCCACTTCTGAATCATAGAGAATCCCAGAGACACTGCTCATGGGATGTTATTGCTATAAGCTTAGTTGAAGTAGGTACACTTTTTCACATGTTGGAAATGATAGAACAGATATGCTGTAAAGCTGGTTGTCTCCACCTGTTAATGCGCAATCACGTCGCAATATCAAAACACCGACAGCAATTTTCAAAACTAACCTAAGCTGAAAACTATTAAATAAGAGTCAAATTCTCAATCGAAAATCTTCCCAACTTCCTGAACTAATACCATGTTGCTATCTATCATTGATATTGCATGGTCAACGGGTATGAAAGGTTAGAACTTGCCAAACTAAGATAATATTTTGCTCTTTCTACATCATTGTGAAACTTGTGAAATAAACATGCATAGCCCCAGCTCTATACATAGTCACATGAATGAATAGTCAAATAGTCAATAACATGTTTTTGTATTAACTATTCAGAGTACAGTAGTGCCTCTGGTTTTTAAAATATACAATCCCCTTTGACCATCTTTGACCGCTGCTTGTCAAAATAATATTACACACAATTTATCACATTTTTATCAGATACCATTTAGCATGGCAACCAGATCGTCTTGCGATTGAGAAAGCAATGAGTAAGTGGATTTATAGGAACAAGACGCTTTCAACAAACTCAGGCTAGTTACCAGTGATCATTGATGTGTGAACAGTTTGACTAACAATAGTATGGCATTGTACAAAATGTTAACCTTTTAAAACTATGTGTGAAAAAGTTACTGCCTCCGAATGATTGCAGATGAAATTAGATAAGTTCTCTACTGTTGAACCTAATAACAATGCCTTAGATAATAGGAGTCATTTGTTTAGCTTTTTGTAACATTATCTTCTTGAACGTTTGTTTCATTTGATTGATAGATATTTAGCCAGCACTGCTTTTTAGTGGCTAGAAGAAACGAACTGTAGTTACTCGGAGTGATTAGTTGCAGCGTGTTGCACATTTCAACGCTGTTACAAGACTTATTTCACAGTGAAGCCATCCACTGCATCAAAAAATAATCAGTTTCACAACTTTATAAGAAAAATTTGCATTTTGGTTACGATGACTAGGGTGCTCAAATAAGAACGCAAGTAGTAGCGTTGTCCTCGCACGATAACGTATGCCAATCTCCGATCCCAAACTGCAGTAGGCCTCCACTCAATCCTTGGAACTAGGATAATTTCAAAATTGGCATTGCTGAAATTAAGGTGCTACATGGCCAAGATGTAGCACCTTAATTTTGACACATAAATTGACGCACCATTTGACACATAAAGCCCCACCACTCCAAGATGGAGAGGTGGGGCTTTATGTGTCATTGAACGCAGTAGTATGAGGAAGTCGCCTTTCCAACTTATTGCTGCTCACTCACGTGGCACACCGGGAATGGATGGTTGACTTTTGCGATAACTACGAGGGGTTAGGTCTACAAGTTAACACACACAATCGAAGGTTTCCAACTGCTAAGTCCATTACCAGCTACTTGCCAGAAGGTCGTAGTGACCAGTGTAACCAAGTAGTTACAATTCTGCAATAGTAATGTACCTCTCTAAAGCTGATTTTGTTATCATTATCCTCATCTACTTCCTTGATCATAGCTTTGAGACCGAGATGAGTTTGTGGGCTGCCAAGTTTCTCCATCATCACTTTCAACTCTTCGAAGTCTATGAATTTATCCCTGCCGGTGTCATAACTATAAAAATAAGACAACTTCAATTATTGACATTCAGCACGACTGAATGACTGCTACCTAAATGACACAATGTTGCACAACACAATGGAACTAGTTCTGGTTTATTATCCCTAGGAATAATAGAGTTCTATAGCTAGACTATTATTACCAAAAGTCAATGATAAAGTCAACGTCAGAGAAGATGCTCAGATTCATTAATAATAAAAAAATAATTTGAACCTTACTTTAAATATGAAAAACTTTATTTTTTCATAAAGCGAAACTGAACGGAAACACTCATTGCACAGGCATAGTGCATCAGTGATAGCGATCCAAGATATTTGCAATTTTAAAAGGAAGTTACTAAACTAAGCTATCTCTATTATGATTGGCCAAACCCACGTGAGCGGCCCAGTCATGTCCGTCTTTCTACGATGGTCAAGGTCATCTTACAAAGGATAATAAAGAAACAATAACGGGTAAACCAATAGTTCTATAGCTACGTTATAGAACTAACAATACTATTTTACCAAATGTTAAAAGTTAGTCAATTTTATTATTTATTTTTAGTCGGCTATATCTTTGAATGGGTAACGAAATTTTTATGTTATCGTCTACTGTTAGTATTCTTTTTCACGCTCCACCTCTCGACTCAACGAGATCAACTCTTCAACTCTTCAGAGTTCCACCCTTTTGACACACAGACATATAACCCATGCGTCCATGCTATATGTATACTTATTGCTTGATCGAACTTAGAAGGGATGAATAGAGATTGCAAGTGCAATATAATACAAATATCATGATGTTGACAATAACATTGCAAATGAAAGTGGAAGTGAGTAATAGCAGGATCCATTACTATGCAACTACCTCTTTAATCATCAGTTTGCTTGCGGCAGGCTTTTGTAGTAGTTGCAACCAGAGTCATATAGTAGATGGCTATATGACTCTACTATATGGCTCTGGCTGCAACTACCATGGGGAAAACTAATTAGCAAGTGTTACGGAAACAACCAGGGTGGTTCCACTTAAAAATCGAAGCAAAATGTGGAAATACAACGTATTATCTTGTACTACAAAAAGCAAGTACAACTAATATTGCACAATTATAGTATTTTTTAGACCAAGAGATACCATTTAGATAGTGCGTACCATTAATATATTGCGAGCATTAGAAAAATGAACAAGTGCATAATAAATATTATGATATATAATAGCAGTATCAGTTGAATAGCAACAATTTTACGAGACCACCCACTTGGAATTATTAGAGCATCATATGCGAAATGGATAGTAGCACTGTTGCCTACAGCCTATCAACACAGTGTACTCTGTACAAGGCTAGAGATATATAACTTCTAGTTACATTTATAAACATTAAACAGTCCATGAATTTCTTTATGATATGCACTTATGAAGGAGAGGTATTTATTAGCAATGCAATGTCAAGATATTCACAGGATAGTGAATATTCATCATGTCTGGCTGCGCTCTGCAGTTAGTGTTTTAGCGGAACACATTGCATCTATATATATCAATGCATGGCTTGGTTCACTGCATGTCAGGTGTTTTTTTTTATAGGTCAGTTATTTTTCCACAAAACGGATTGCGTTTTTCATAGTAATTAGAGTTTTGTCAATTTCCCACACCCTGACCCTCGCAGAGTACAGTAAGCACAGGCACATCAACTGTGCTTGGGTGGCTGTAGCATCAAAATCGAATGGATACCATCAGTACTGAACCGAGGATAACTACAGCAACATGCAGGGGTTCATTTCAGTGGAGAAATCTGCTATGCAGTCAGCAGTAACTGCTGCTGTATTTCAATCATATATCAATTATCAAATTGTGCATTGTTTGCTGATTGTATAATGTATAAATTATATGCAATTTATATACGTACATGTACATGTATATAAATCGCATAAAAATTTATGTAAATGTTGATCAGTAGAGAAATTAAGATGGCTTCAGATATAAAAGATTAATACTCATCAACTCTAATATTAGAGGAAATGAACATGTGAAAACACCTGGTAGTGAAATCACAATATTTATCAGATAATATACGACATAGATACCTAACATAGTCACCCTAACTGCAATTTCAACAGTAGTTTTGTGGCACCAGTTCATCAGTTCTATGTTCTAACGCTTCGAACACCAACCACAAATTAGACAAGGATCCTCAAGCTTTTAAATATACACTTATTGTACTAATGTCGGAACATAGTCCCATAGCGTCATATTTCTATTCTACTTCCTAGTCAAAATATTTATACGCCAGTCCCCAGTTTATCGATGAAACTTCAGGCTAGCATGCCTTTAGATCTAAGCTACGAAGATTTATAGCTACAGATATTTATATTTTAGATTTACTCACTGTTTAAATGTCTTCTCGTATGATTGGATCTGTTTTCTACTAAACTCTGGAAATTCTGTATACGGGTTGAACACTTTCATTGACGGCTGAATTTTACAACCCACGCCATCTTCATCAACTTCGTTGAGCACATTTCTTCTGTTTAGTTTCTGAGCTAATTCGTCAGTCGCCATTTCTATAGATTACGGGTGTCTATCTACAACTACAGTTGCTCAAACTAATGTAATGTAAATGTAATATCCACACTCAATCTCTACTCAACTACAAATGCGCTGACATATCCCAATGCATAACACGTGGCCTTTGTTGATTAACAACAAACTTCCTTATTAATATTAGCCAATCACATTCCTGTATGGTATTTACGAAGAGCAGACAACTTTAAAGAGACAACCCAACCAATACAAGAGTTGGATGTAATTATTTATGTTCATAAGGTTATGTTAGAGTAGACATTCACCCAAAGTATTCTAGAAATACTTTCAAAGCTTCTCAATTTTTTTAGTACATACATGTAGTCTCCAAATAGACCTAGTCAAGCAATTCGGAGCCTACAACATGGTTGTTAAATGTTAGGTGTAATAAGAAGTCTTCAGAGCAGAAACCTCGAGCCTGGTCGGTCAAACTCAAATAGTTGCAGATAACCCGAGTCATTGCTGCAAACGCTACCTATTTATACACCACTACCTACAGTCACTTCTATCAACTCATAAATCAACTTGTAAATTACTGCCTATCAAGTTGTAAACTGAACCAAAAAACAAACCATGCTTCCTCCCATAATTCTAAATATTTAATCAATAAATCAATCCGTATACACAATCTTAGCTTGGATTTCTGAGCCTTCTGTGAGCAGGACAAATATGTGTACCTCAAAACGTGTACCATATTACCTTAAACCTGCAAAAGGCTTGGAAAACCAGGCTACCATAATCACAAATTGAAAAACATTACTTCTTACAAATTCCATATTATATAATTATGTGATGGAATTGTGTGGAATGTGAAGGGAATTGAGAGCAAGGTTCTCTAGTAATATCTAATACGGTATATGGACCTCGTCAGTCATACCCCCTCTCACGATCACGCAACCTGGCTTTGGGTGATCACATTAGCTTGACAATACCGATTAGTAAGTCTGTTGTAATGTATTAATATTAACAGTAAGTTATGTACAAAAAGCACAATGTCCACAAAGCCAAAAATCTGAACATAACTAATTTCCAATATTGCTAGTTACTAAATTAAACTAAACTAATTCGATAAATTCTCCGATTTTATAAATCTATATGTAGGTTCAAAAACTTCACATCGATAAATTATATAACAAACATAACAATTATGCACCAACCAGTATGCAGTCACAATAACTTTGCACTCGAGTAAAATCTCCAATTACTAGCCTTATTCATGAAACTCTACTTATATTGGGGTGAGACCCGTAGCTTCCTGTTCTTTACCCAAAAATAGAGAAATTCATGAGCGTGACTATTCATGTGCGCGATGTGGAAGATCAATTGTTTTGTAAAAAAGCGCAGGGGAGAGAAATCATACTGTTCACTTCAATGTTTGGATGTGATAGAAATTATGAAGTGTTTTTTGCAGTGTTGACTGTCGTGTATCATTGGTGGCTTGACAGAAAATTGTGTATACATGGCTCCCATTTAGATAGGAAGTAAGAATACATGCTCAAAGTACATTTCTTACTACTATAGTAATGGAATTAGTAAAAGCACTGTCGGGCAGTTGAGAAATTATAAATTGATATGATATCATTGTCTATGATACCCTGACTAGTAGTTGGCCCGCAAATGATGCCCTCCATCATCGTAAAAGTAGCCCTCTGTCAATATAC
Organism: Himantozoum antarcticum; assembly: GCA_027564295.1. Lineage (NCBI taxonomy): Eukaryota > Metazoa > Bryozoa > Gymnolaemata > Cheilostomatida > Bugulidae > Himantozoum > Himantozoum antarcticum. The sequence goes on along the minus strand of JAOQGN010279698.1, from coordinate 2,226 downwards.
TGAGAACAGTTTGGTTGCAAAGCTATACTATTCAAAACACACGCTGTATCACGGTGTAATGAGTGTATATCATTTGCCAGTCGCTGCTATGTCATGATGTCATTTTATGCCGTCATGTCATATGTGCGACACTTCTCGCAGATTGTCAGATCTATATTCCCCCACTGGCACCAGTCACTCCCATGACATATTCCTTATAGCACTTATTCATCTGCTCTAGGAATATAAATGTCAAGACTGTGTGTGGTCCTAGCCTGGCATAGTATGGTGTAAAGCCCTTCCACAGACTAAAGAATCCCTCACCACGTATGGTCCTTGCCAGTACATCCTACAACCAAGACAGTTCCTACATCACTTGATTTGATATTGGTAGAGAGCATTAAATTAGAATAGGTCTTAAATTCCTAAAATTATTTTACTTTAAGAAAAAATATATATCGTAGAAAATTGCCAGAGTTAGTCACCCTTTACAGTGAAGCATATCATGTATTATGCATTGACATATCAAAATCAGACGACTTTAAAGAGACAACACAACACAAGAAACCATTACATGAGTAATTGGCAATATTCACTAATCATGAGGCCCAGTTAGTGCAGCCAACCATTCACCTAAGGACCCAGATATTCTAGAAGTTTTCACATACACACAATTCTTTTTAGTACATACCCTCACAATAGACCTAGGCAAGTAATTGGGAGGCTACAACCCGATTGCTAATGTTAGACTCAAACAGGGATAGGGTTAAAACAGTGTTAGACTCAAACAGTGTTGGTGTTAGGAAACTTTCTTCGGGCCAAAATACAGTAGCCGAGGTGGTCAGGCTCAAACTCAAGTACATGCAGTAATTGCAGATAACTTGAGTCATAAATGCAAGCGCTACCTAGTTTTACCTACAAGCTCTTCCATCAACTGATAAGCCAACACGCAAATTACTGCCCGTCAAGATGCAAAACAAACCACTTGCACCAACCAACAATGCCTCGTCCCGTAATTGAATCAAACAAAAAATCCATATTTATGCTCCTGTCCTGTTGTATGCATAATCTTAGCTTGGGTTTCCAAGCTTCTTTGCAGGTGTGTAGGGAAATGTGTAGACATCCCCTCACACCTGTAGAAGGCTTGGAAACCAAGGCTAGCAAAATCTGATACTAAAAGAATCTTACTTGTTATAAATTCCATATGTTATCGAACTGGAAGGGAATTGAGAGCAAAGTTTTCCAATAACATAATAGGATATATGGACCTCATCAACGATACCTTTCCTTCCTCCCTTCCGATCACACAACCTGGCTTTGGGCGATCACATTAGCTTGACAACACTGAATAGTAAGTCTGCTGTAATGTATTATTAGCAGTTCGTAACAATGTCCATAAAATTAAAAACTGAAAATCACTGATATCAAATATTACTGATTACTAAATTCAACGAATATGATATAATTTTCCGAATGTATAAATCTATTTGTAGGTTCAAAAACTTCACATGGACATAATTATCATAATCTATAACAAACTAAATATGCACCAACAATTGTGCAGTCACAATAGCATTGCTGTCAAGTAACACATTCTTCAATTACCAGACTTGCTCATAATACTCCACATTGCCCGCTCCTCCCCCATCTGACATTGTACATATGTTCACACACAGTTAGCATTCAGCAGTGAGTTATCATTTGACATTCAGCAATCATTCAGCATTTAGCAATCAATCGGCATTTAGCAATCAATCAGCAATCACAGCATAGTATCATAGCACAGCAATCACAGCAGTTAGTATCATTCGCATTTGGCAACCATTCAGTATTCAGCAATCATTCAACTATTGAATTTACGATGGATAATTCTACTAGTTATGCTCGAAGGACTTTTACTCATTATAATCACACGATCACGTTATTACTCAAGCATAATTTTATTATATAGCAATATTATAATATTACAGGTAGTTTGTAAATGTTATTACAAAAATAATTTTATGAGATTGCACTGTGCCAAACCGAATGGCATTCAGCATTCATTCAGCACTTGGTGACCATTCGGCACAGACCGAATCATCTATGGACAGTATATAAGCAGTGCAATACCCCATTTTAGTCAGTTGAGATCTGGAGCTAGGACTGGACACATCAATCTTCAGCTGATGTATCACTTTGCTGTTATCATCATGATTGTCTTTGGAATAATAATAAATTATTTTATTTTAATCACTATCTTCTTAT
>JAOQGN010279697.1:0-10125 GCA_027564295.1 Himantozoum antarcticum | reverse complement strand
CTGGGCCCAATTTTTCCGCCCAGGAAATGTCTAATATGGTACATTACCTCAAAAACAGAGAAGAAAAACCAGCCACACCAGATTGAAACCTGGAAGAAAGCAAAAAGCAAACTGAAAATTGATATATTCAAGCACAGCTGGTATTGAAGGAGAGTGCAGAATGCTATTTGATTAGCACTCCATAATAGACATCGTGTGCATATCTAGATAATATCAAAAGTCCCAATTATTGACAGAAAAATAAATCTGAAGCACAAGCTGATGAATTATTTGCATTCAATTTTAATTTAAATATGAGGATTTTAATCATTGAACTTTACAACACAATTTCAGCATAGACAGTGGTGTTGATCAATATATTGCGATATAATGGAAAATTCCAGCCACTTAGTGACAGTGCTCAAGTGAGTGCACATTGGTACCAGACATTGATGTTTGAATGCATAAATACTTAAACAGTTTGGATCACTAAATGGGATGGTTATCCTCATTATGTGAAAATTTGAAGACGATTAAACATCTCCAAGGTTTTTAGTCTGCAAAGTTATGACTGGCTTGAGCAGTCGTCAGAAAGACGAAGACAATGTTGTCCTAAGGCACTATATTTCGTATAGTGCAATTGCATATTATATAATACACTAATATATAATAATATATTATATGCATAATGTAATAATAATAATATATAATATAATATAATAACATAATATATTAATTAATTATAATAATAATATATTAATTATACTTAATTAATATATTATATAATAATTGCATAATAATATATTAATTATAATTAATATATTAATCATAATAATATAATATATATAACATAATAATAATATATTATATGCATCTAATATATAATAATATGCATATTATATAATACACTCGTCAGAAAGACGAAGACCATGTTGTCCTAATAATTATTTTTCCTCAATTCCAACTAAGCGAACGGGAATTAATTTTCTCTAAAATCATAAGACCCCACGAACTCTCCTGCACACTGCGCCACAATATACTCATCACTTACTTGGCACGGGTACGTCATGCAGAAGTGCAGGAAAGTCATTATCAAACACAAAAGTACTTGTATAATCTGGATTAACTATCCCATTGGGTCGTCTGGCTGTAGGACAGAGGGGGTTATTCGGGTCAAACCTCGCGATCATCTCATCATCAGTCTTCTCTACTTGCCCATTCCATGGTCGCTTCATTCTGTGAGGGCATACCAGCACCCAGTCCCCTTTGAGGGGGTTATACCTCCTGTGCTGGTGATCTACCAAGTGTAAAATGCAGGCTTAATATTGACATATGCACATGGTTACTGGGGAGAGAATGGTAATTTTTTAAAGGAGCGGTTCCTACATATCAGGTGTAACAGCTGCTTTAGAAGTTGTATGTTGTTTATTGTTTATGTTGCCTATATATTATTGTTATTATGTTCCATTTCATCAATAATACTAAAACAAAATGAAAATAAAAAAGTTATTGGATGATGAAAGACCACCCGATGATGGTAACGGTGACTCTCATAAGCAAATTTGTTTTATTTTTATATAGTCGGACGCTTTATAACTTGTCATAATTATATATTAAATGCACTAATATAAAAATATGCATATATTTAATTTGTTTTATAGTCTGCATATTTTTACGCAAAAAATGTTTTCAGCTTTTTTATATAGTTAAAAGCTTTATAACTTACCATAATTATATTATTATATGGAATGTTAGGGAGTAGTGATAGCTCAATGGGATGAGGACACAGAAATCACATTGTTACCAGGCTCGATTCCCATTTGAAACTTCTTCACTTGATTTGTAAAAAGTCAAGCGATTGGTATAAACGATTGGCCTACCAATGCTAAGGGCAGGTGGGCAAGCCTCTTAAACTGAAATTTGCTCTGCACCCGGAAGTTTCTCCAGACGTATTGATTGTGCCTCTCCTTTGACCAAGGGAGACCCTGACAAGTGTAATATGAGTCTCAACTGAGGCAATGATCATCATTTCATTTCATGAGCATCTCAACAGCATTGTTAATTACAACAGACATGTCTTGCCAACAAGAAAGTCCGGTACTACATGTATTTGCATATTTTTTCCTGATAGTCATAGACTATGATGGTGGCTGCCGCTATCTAACGAATGGCCCAAACAGCAACACGGGCATGCCGGCAATCCACAAAAGGAATGTCATCATCATCAAATCCAAACCCACATACTGCAACTCTCATCAGGAGAACAGACCTCACCTTCAATAAGAAATTCATATTTCGAACTTTTTTATAGCATGCATCGTTTTATGCAATGAATGCTTGTGATCTTACTATACAGCTACTGTGTTTTTATTTTTAGGGAAATGCACTTTCACAAGCCTTTTTAGTTTAAAAAACAACTTATAATATCAATGTCAATGTTAATCACAGCTTTAATAGGTGATATTATTTTTAGCAGAAATCAGGAATTTACAACCACATCCTTTAGAAAAACAGTAGTAGTAAAATCATCAGTAAAACTGTTACAACACAAGTTGAATTTCTCAGTAAAACTGTTACAACACAAGTTGCATTAGACTTGTCTCAAATTGAGGTCTATTTTTATTTCTGAGTGCCATGAGCACATTATTTAATATTGTTATTATTTATTATTAGTCTATTATTATCTACACTAAGGACGCCTTTCGGATACTCTCGTGGGGATGAAATAAAAATGTTATCAGAACAGCTTGCAAATAATTATTATTTGTAAATTGGGTAATTTGATTTTTCGAGAATGAAATATGTTTTGAAAGAGAACTATGAGGTGAATAACAGAATTATAACCGACTCCTACACCTGCTATGTCTGCTACATCTGCCACACCATCCCGTGATAGTAAGCTGCCTATCTCAGACTCATCTATTTGTAGAATGGTAATTTTACACCTCAATGGTAGAATGGTAATTTTACAAGCATTTACATTACAAAAGCCATCAGATGCTACTTGAAGAATCTATTATAACGCTTCATTAATTTTCAAAATAAAATTGATAGATGATTAGTGTCACAATTTATTTAATGAATTCAGTAGATTGTTGTGGTCAAAATAGGAAAACCTGAAGATAAATAGCCTGTCCCTACAGATCCATCAGTAGCGGTCTATATACTACAGGTCTGACTATATGCCAATATGGACACGTATACCCATAGACATATACATGAACATTGAGACAAAGATAGACTCTATATATATATTCATAGACACAGAGACTTGTTTCCAACGTTTACCATGTTTATTTCATCAGCTTGAAAAGGAAAGCCGTAAGATATGACACATAAGGTACATTTATTGTAATTTCACCACACTAAGGTTGGCTTCGTTATATTTAGTTATGCATTCAGATAAGTAAAAGGTTAAAATAAAAGGATATTTTAATCTTAAATTGTGACGAAACACAATGTAATTTAAAAGTTTTCTTTAACATATTTATTGCAGTACAAAATAATGTACTAGCAGCTTGCTTTGCATAGCACATAATGCGACAGCTTCATAATCGTCATGTCATATTAACGTAGCCTTCATCTCTATTATAATGTCTATTATGTATGTATATAAATTAGTATTTCATTATTATTTTAATTTATTACTGTTATTATATTTATTGCTATTATTACTGTCTATTTGATATATTATTTGTTTATTTCATAATATATTATGCTCTATTCTTGTATCTGGATCAAAAGAGGTCCTGTAATTTAATGGTAACTGATAGAGAATTTATGCCCAATACATTACTCCCACAACACAATGCACTCCCACAACACAATACAATTTCAATACAACTTTTACAATTCAACACAATACATTTCAATGTTTATTTTTGCATTGCATCGACATGAAAAAAATGAACTAGTGACCAGCTGCTATTACAACCTGATATTAAAAATGTTACAAATTCTTAGCTTTCTGAAACAGATTTTATGAAATTGTGATATAAAGCATGATGAGTATAAACAAAATTTATTGGTAATATCCAACTTTTCACAATACATGATACACAGATGCTGGTTTCCAAGGATATTTGACCAACCCTATAACCAACACAATGTAGTACATACATTGGTTATAGTTATAGAGTATTTGTGAAGTGAATCCGGTGCTTTAGACAATATAGAGTGTAATTTATCGATTTATGGTTAAAAGACCAAGACCGAAGATCGCTGAAGTGTGCTTGTAGTTGCACCCAATGACCAGGCGGTAATAAGGTAATTCCATAGCTTTAATAGTTTGGAAGTTGTGAGTAGAAGTACTTAGAAGTTCTGTCCAACGAGTACAAAGTACAAGGTACAAGCTACCTTGTACTTTATACCTTGTACAAGGTACCAGGTATTTGAAGTATATATGTTACCAATTATTACATTATTATTATTATTTATTATTATGTTACATACCTGATGGATTAAACTCAAGAGACATGATTTCTTCCTAACCTAAAAGTAACAATCAGACTTTCACAGTAACTGTTGGGTGAATGAGCGTAGCAAATAGCGACTTCTCCGGCTTGATGTAAAAAGAGATAATGATGACGCAAACCCCAGTCATTCAATTTTAAGGGACAAATAAGCAAATACTACTAGTTACGCGTGAATGATTTGAGGAGGATCCTTTTAATCATAAATGATGTGAATGCATTGGATATTAATAGCACAAACAATGCTCATCATATTTCCAAGTGCAACCAAAGCTGCGTTTACATCAGGAAATATTTAGGTCGCAAGCCCAATCATGGTTGGGTTCCACCATTTAGGCACTATTTCAAATTCCGTCTTGCCTTGATTTCGCTTTGCATTTACACTATTCGTATTTGGCGTTACCGTCTCCAAAAGTAGATATTGTGAAACAAGACAGCTTGGTGGAAACGCTACTAACTGTCAGGTATGTGTAGTCGAACGGCCGATGTTCCGAAAGTGCACACTGCAAACGACAACCACGCATTGATAATTCTCAAGGTTTAAATATTATACTTAATGTGGAAACAACGATAATCTATTATAGTGTATAGTTCCCTTTTAATTCGGTTACCTCGACATTTGCTTATTTCTGGGGTTTGGGGTTGGGGTTTGTGGCTTTGGAGTCCCACAACAAATCACACAATTCATGTCGGAGGTTGATCAGTATTCACAGAGTCTTCACAGAGTCTACACAGAGTCTACATAGAATCATGCTGTTCCTATATGGCAGTCTAGCCTGTGGTCTAGCTGCAGCCTAGCCCCAGACCACAGTTACTGCAGTTCCACCTGAGCCTTATTTTCTTTTCTTCTGGTTAAGCAATTAGAAAAGACGAACGATGTGTCAGTATTCTATTGATGGTCGAATTTTATGATGGAAATAATTTATGCTATTACACCCTCCAATTCACAAAAAAATTCATGATTTGAATTACGAATGTGACAAAAACATGTTTTACCAAAAACAGATATTTCACTGACACACGTAACAGAACAGTTCATCGGGCCAACCTTCAACTGCACGAGGCCATAACTCCCAATTGTAGGGTTCACATGATTTGAACTAGTAACAGAAGGCACATTAATTTGCATTTTACAAAACATTTGCATTCTAACTACTTATCTACATGTCGGTCTTGAGTGCTTGCTAACACTGTGACCTATGACCTATTTAGACAAGGGAAACCATCAGCATGGTTTCCCTTTAATTATATATATCAAAGGGAATTATATTCAAATTAAATATTTTAATTATTAAATTATCTTAAATACATTATGTCATAATATTCCACAATTATAGATTGCAAGTTACTAAAAGGACTGTAGAAACTTGACATGAAGATATTAACCCTGGAGTTGGAGAGTGCAATTATTGTTAAGCTTAAACATACATGAATTCCGTCACTGACATCCTGGGGATAGGAGTTCTGTAAAGAGTAACGGCCAACGATTTAACTACCCTCCTGTCTAGACAGAGTACCGAGAATCATACTAGGAAGCAACAGTCTATATTTTTAGTATTATAGTAGTTACTTAGCACTATCATAGGTAGCATGGTGGAGAGAATGAAGTCAAGTGATTTCTTTCTCTCCTCTCACTCCACCACTGAAGTACCATACAACTAGCAATTATTAGTTATTACATACATTCAAAGTTGTCAGCTCCTTTGGGTGTCTCCAATAATAATAATAGAGCAAATTACCAATTATAGGCCTACTACCCAATCAACTACATGTGACGTCTAAGCAATATTATTCAAAAATTACAGTAATATTTGCCTTTCCATCTGAAATTGGTGAATGGCACCCTTGACTTCATATTGTTTTTTTTTATGGTGTTGCTGCTGTGCTTTTGCTCCCTATTTAACGGGTCTCTTAAGCTTGAAGCTTGCATAAGCAGCAGAAGCTAGGTGCGAAATGAAGAGCGCACCTTCACAACAGGTTGAACCGGCTGGGAATCGAACACAGAACCTTGTCGGTCATAAGCAAGAATCTAGCCACTGAGCCACCCTGTCATATAACACCAGATGCCCTTAACATACACCTTACCAGAGTAGACTTTACATCTTAGATCAAAAAGTGGAATACACCAGGATTTGAATCGAAAAGAGTTTGGGTCTCACTTTTTACATGCAGATTGTCGTGTGTAGGCGACATGGTTGCCGATCAGAAAAAAACCATTATTCTGAAATGAGGGAAAAAAGGATTAGTTTCATATATATCATTGCGTTAAATGGATGAATGATAAACCACTAACAGCAAAATGTGTGGTCATTAGATGCTATTATTATGAATATTAATAATAACAAACTGAAAATTCCCTGGACTCTGAAGCAGAACAAGATGAGTTAACAGGAAGAAGATAATGAGAAAGATAATGAATGCATAATGAGAACATTTGCTTGGTGATTTTAACTCTACAGTTGATCCCTGTCTTTTGATGGTCTAAGAGTGTGTTAGGGCTATTAATGCTGCAATAAAATAATATTATGATTCGTGCCACTAGTGGCTCTAAAATGAAGATCATCTTTAAGCTATTTAATATCCACAATTTGCATTGAAAAATAATATCGAAATTATTACAACAAAAATACATCATTATGATTAAGATAAAAATATAATTTTGTTAATTAATTATACCAATAATTATAATATTAATATAAGATTAATATTTATTATAAATATTTACTTTAAATATTAACATTTGAATACCATTATAGTAGCTACATAATGTTAACAATACTATTGCTAAAATGTATTATTAATTTTTATCTTTATTGAGGTTTACTTGAAGTTTCATCAGACCTCATGACTATGAAAACAAACTATAAAACGTAATTTTGAGGAAATAAAACAAAAAACAACCAGAGAAATCATCATATAAATCATAATGATTTCTGGAAGTGTTCCAAGTATTTTTTTGTCTGTTTTGCGATCTTCTAAAACACATCCACATTTAGCTACCAAAAATGAATATACATACACGATAGACAGTTGACAGTGTAATGAGACTGCCCAGGTATTAGGCAAGCTAAACATTACAGCAGGGCAACCGATGCTGTGAAATGTTTAAAAGGCAATGTCAACATCCGTCAACCTTAACACGACCTTCACGATGATATGTTCATTGTTTCTCACTTTAATTTATTGGGAGTGGCAAGTCCAAATTGAGAGATCAGTTCAAAGATGTTTGAGACAGGATTTGATAACTCCACAAACATTGAAAATTGATAACTCCAATACTATTTCCAAGACTCTTATTAAGAGTTGACAACTCCTAATTAGAGATTTATTATCCTTGCTCACTTCAAGTATGCCAACATTTGGGATAATAATTAATAATAATTACATGAATGCCATGGTCATGCAGGCATGTACATGTATATTGTATAATTAACATAATGTATATTGCAAGATTAAGATACATGTAATAGCATATTACGTACTCAATGCGATAGAATATTACATCATAATTATACATAATACCAGGTATATAAGATGCAAGTTTGATGCTTGACGCGAAAGTACTTCTCCCTGAATTAGTTTAATCTTAGCCCAATATTAGTTGGGTATTAGTCACCATATTTCGTTGCATTAGAACTGCTATTTAAGCTTGCACAAAATAATCCTCAAATTAACTTTCAGTATTTTTATCTGTTTCAACAATACATCATACCAGAGTACACTCTTCCATGAGCAGGTTCATCACCCTCACAATTAATCAGTTCAATAGAATTACAGTACATGACACCAAAATGAACTTACAATAGGAAGCTGTGGAAACTCACAATCAGAATAACTTTGGTTATTCCGCATATGAATTGGAGTTATCTTACCATTATGGTCCATTCCTACACTGAGCAAAAATCCTGGATCCACCATGATCAAAGCTGAAATACAATCTATGCAGTATATTTTAGATCAAAGTCAAAACATGCTTAAAAATTGGATTCAGAAATCTGTTGCCGCATGCAGTACATCCTAGCCTGCCCTGCCAAGTTGTGTCAAATGCAGAGTTGCCCCAATAACAAGTCCGGGCCCCAGAAACAAATTTTTTTTGGCCAGCATGACCCAGACCCAAACATCTGCTTCTGGGGGCCCAGACTCATCATGAGGGCAACTCCACATTTGACAAAGCTTGACAGGACAGGCTAAGTACTGCCTGGAGATGAGAATTTGCTGCTAGTATTAGTAACGTAGCTGCATTTACTATACCAACATTTATTTTAATGTAGCTACATTACATACTATTTAAAACTAGGTATAACATTACTCTGTCCGAACATATATATTAGCAGATTTTTGCCATGCTATGACTACCAGATCCTTCCAGATGACTTCCACTAGCCATGATCACAAGTCAACTGTATATCCTTGAATCAAGTGGTGCAATTAAAGCAATACACTCTGGTTATGTCATCACAGGAGTGAGGAGCGTATTGCATCATGCAACAATATTGTCGATCTGCTGTGCTGGAGCTGATACCACATTTCAGTGCCATTTGTATGTGTACATGTATGTATGTGCACATGTATGTATGTGCACATGTATGTATGTGCACATGTATGTATGTGTACATGTATGTATGTGTACATGTATGTATGTGTACATGTATGTATGTGTACATGTATGTATGCCACATCCCTTTATTTGTAGTGTTAAGTGGCCTCAACATTTCGTCTAAATTTTTCGCATTTTGAGGTTTTGTTGTATCCTTCTGCTTTTGGTTTCTACAACATCTACTTCTATTCTATTTTATCATCTTTATGCCACAGTTTCCATAGTGCATATAGTCAGTACTGGCCAGTACTTGTCTTGTATAACTTGGGATTAGCTAGAGATCACAACATAATGCACTGAATTGCATTCTCATCATGTTACAAAAAAACCTTTATTATGGAAGTGAAAGAAATGTAAGTACCGTATTGTTGGTTGTCTGTCTGCTTGTCTGTCTGTTTGTCATTATGATAACTTTTCATTATTAGTTTCAAAAATGGCAAATTATTCTAGTCAAAGCACAAGGCCACCGAATACTTGCTCTTAATCTAATCTCATGTGCTGAAGGCTAAAGCAGAGGAATTATTTGAAGTTTTTGAATAAGTTGAAATCAATTTGAGTGGGTTTAAGAGTTGTTTGCTCGCTGGTAGTCGGTACTGCTTGACATACGAACATGTTATGCATACGCTAGCGTAATTATCGGAACAATAATGTCGACACAGTCATTGTACAATCAACCTTTCAAGCTATACCCCATCTATAATAAAATGAAAGGATATATAGAGGCATAGTATTGTACAGCTCAGCATGACTACTACATCAGGCCAAAAGCCCACTCCTCGTCCACATGTACGGTGTACTGTGCCCATCTCCTCATACACCCATTTTCCCATGTACCCTTGTCTCCATGTACCCTTGTCTCCATGTACCCTTGTCTCCATGTACCCTTGTCTCCATGTGTACCCTTGTCTCCATGTACCCTTGTCTCCATGTACCCTTGTCTCCATGTACCCTTGTCTCCATGTGTACCCATGTACCCATGTCTCCCTGTGTACCCATGTACCCATGTACCCATGTCTCCATGTACCCATGTCTCCATGTACCCATGTCTCCATGTACCCATGTCTCCATGTACCCATG
>JAOQGN010279686.1:0-10060 GCA_027564295.1 Himantozoum antarcticum | reverse complement strand
CATCGATGTCAGCAAACCTCCATCGATGTCAGCAAACCACCATCGATGTCAGCAAACCCCCATCGATGTCAGCAAACCACCATCGATGTCAGCAAACCCACATCGATGTCAGCAAACCCCCATCGATGTCAGCAAACCCACATCGATGACAGCAAACCCCCATCGATGTTAGCAAACACCCATCGATGTCACTACACTCCCATCAACTTCACCAAAACACAATCGATGTCACCACATCTCCTTGACCTCACAAAACCCCTATTGATTTTATCAAAGCTTATTTACACAAGTATACATCGAGTAACAAATATCGTCATGTCAACAGTCACACATATAGTCACGCCTACAGTCTCCATAACAACCTCCCACCCCCGCATATGCGCCAGAGGCGCACGCGCCTCTGGTGCGTACCCCACGTACGCGCCTCTGGCTACGAGCCTCGGACACTGTGGCATCTGAACACAGATAGACTTCATATATCCACATTGTTCAAGCCGATGGTACTATGACCCATGACATGCCACCATATCTTCCGAAAATTGGTCGGTGCCTGAGTGCACCCCAGAGCCCAAACGCACCCTGGTGGTTACTGGAACAGATACCTCCGATATTTTATATGTTGATCGGAAAACTTAAGGCTTGGTAAAAAAATCCTTGTTCAAGGAACAGTTGAACATAGATAGTGGGACGTGTGGTCACACCAGGGTGTCCCAAATGCTAATCGGAGCACCTTCACTGCTGAACTATGCCACTCAACTCGTCTCTTTTGTAGTTTCAATTTACTATCCATAGACAGTGCTAGCGAGATGTGTTTGTTATCCCTCGCACAGCATAATGTTTATTGTAGCAAGTGGTACATCATTATTAGCTATTAACACTTATTATCTATCTTCTGCAACAAGTCATGTGTAGCCTGGGTTCACAGCTTTGGCCATCTTGAAATCCAGGTATATTTTTATGAATATTATATAACCCATATTTTTAGCCTATTTCATTTACCGCTTAAAAGTGAACGATTTTAAACTTAACGATTTTCTGAACGAAAACCTGACAATTTTCAGAATCGTTATTCAAATCAAATCAATCACTACGAAATAATCATTGCTACTTATCGGTAATACTATAACTATTATCAATATTGTTATTATCATATTCCTTTTTGTTGAATACCGTAAATTGGATAATGCTGGATAGTTTGTCACCAGTGGAAATAATAACAGTAACACACATGTAATATCATTGTTTGTAGAGTTGGAGCACCAATTGCTCAAGCCACACCAGAAATTCCAGCAATTCCTGTACCAGCTATAGCAGCAGCACCACATGGACACCATGAGCAACGTCCACACTCATTCCATCATCCTGGTGAAGCAGTTCCTGCACCAACACCTTCTCCTATCAAACTTATCTTTGATTCTATTATTGCTGCATCCAGGCAGAATCCTCAACCACAAAATATTCCTGGACAACAACCAGGACCACCCACCTGGCAATCCATACTAAGACGAATAATAAGTGGCAACCCAGCTATTCCAGCTGGGCCTTCAGTAGTTCCTGCTGCGCCTTCAGCAGTTCCTGCTGGGCCTTCAGTAGTTCCTGCTCCAATAGATCCAGTCGCTGCAATTTCATCCATTCTATTTCCAATAGATCCGGTCTCTGCAGTTCCAGCAGTTCTTGCTCCGGTAGATCCTGCACCAGTAGATCCGGGCCCCACTGTTGCATCCGTTCTTGCTCCATCTGCTGGAGCTCCGGCCAATACTGCACCTACAGATCCAGCTGTTGCAGCTCCAGTAGACCCTGCCCCAGTAGATCTGGGTATCGCAGTTCCACCCCTTCCATCACTGCCTGTGTCGAATGCAGGTGCACCGACAGGAACACTAATGCCTGTTCAAACAAACTTGAATCCACAGCAGCCAATTGAAGTTGAGCCAGTAGTAGGTGGCCCATTGGTAGCTGGGCCAGTTGTAGCTGAACCAGTAGTAGCTGCATCAGGACTGGTTGTGAGACCACCTCCAGTAGACTTCACTGCCACTGTTCCACATATCCACCCACATCCTGATCAAAGCCCAGCACCATCGCTTCCACCACTTGACGGGCCAATCCTGGCCCTGCCCAATCAAATTAAAATGCAGCAATCTAATGTTGGCCCAGTAGCAGCTAAAACAAACCTGTCACCACAGACACTTCCAATCATTTCTCAGCCTACAGGGGGAGCAGCACCTCCTCTAGCTGTTACTGTGTCACCTCTAGCACTGGATGCCACCATACCACATGTCCATGTCCCACACCCAGAAGTAGCGGAAACAGCACCAGCTGGAGGTCAGTCACAACCAATGGTTGAAGCACAAGCAGGTTCGGTGATACCAGCACCAGTTGATCTGACTGCCATAGTTCCACATTCACATCCACACCCAAGAGCAGCAGTATCAGGTGGAACTCAAATGGATCCTCACCTAAATCAGAATGCACAGCAACCAACAGCTACACTACCCACGGCAACAGTGACATCAGCTGGAATGCCAGCCATTATCCCACATACTCTACCAACACCAGTACAAAATGTCGCTGAAGTTCTGCCAACAACCAGTGCACCAGTAATAAACACGGCAGCAATGCCAATTGGAACAGGAGGCCAACCTTCACCGGCCATAGTTGCCACAGGAGGCCAAGTTTCATTTGGTCTGGTTGCGATGGGTGGCCAAGGCCAACCTTCATCAGGTTCAGCTATCACCAGAGGCGAGCCTACACCAGTTTTAGCTGTCACAGGAGGTCAACCTACAACAGGCTCAGTTGCCACAGGAGGTCAACCTTCAGCAGGCCCAGTTGCCACTGGAGGTGAGCCTACACCAGTCCTAGTTGTCACAGGAGGCCAACCCTCATCTGGTCCGGTTGCCACAGGAGGCCAACCTTCTTCAGACCCAGTTGTGACAGGTGGAGAACCTGCACCACTCCTAGTTGTCACAGGAGGCCAACCTTCAACAAGCCCAGTTGCCACGGGTGGCCAGCCTACAACAAGCCCTGTTGTGATAGGGAGCGAACCTACAGCAGTCCTAGTTGACACAGGAGGCCAACCTTCATCTGGTCCGGCTGTCACTGGAGTCGAGCCTACACCAGTTCTAGTAATTACAGGAGGTCAGCCTGCACCAGCACAAGCTGCCACAGGAGGCCAACCTATAACAGGCCAAGCACTAATTACAGCTCCAGCATTACCAGTTATTTTTCACACAACTGGAGTCGCAGCAGGATCAACAGCAAACACACAGCATCTTGCACTTACTGGGGGAGCACAACCTGCTGGAATTCAACCGGCACTTCTACTAATAGTACCCGCAGGCTCCATGACTCCTACGTTAATGAAACCAATTATCCATCATTGTCGAGTGAAAGGTATATTACATTTTTATGCTCTCATCCCATTCCATCTTTCAAACTGTATTTTTATATAATATTGCCTTACATAATATTATGTCACATGGATGAATATGGAAGCACCATGTTTTGGGAATCATTGTAATAACAAAATAATGGAAAGTGAAAATACAGAAACCACTGTGATGAAACAGAACAGAGTTGCAAGAACTCTGACAGCTAACCACAACTATTACGTCAGCATAGGCTGAAATGCCTTAGAAACGGCCATTGACATTTGCATTTGCTTGATAGTGTTCCATATCCAAACTTAAATGATAATTACACCAATACCTAAGCTACTTGATTCTCAGGCTTGGCACCCTTCTTTGGCTGTACTCAGGCTGCCTGAGTCAGCATTTGATACCACAATTATTTGCTATTCCGTTCATTCATATATTTATTTTGCACTACACCATTTTTAAATTACAACATGTTAAAATCATGATAGCAATTGCTCTAGTAACATACATTACTCTAGTACAGTACCCAACGCAATGTTTCACCACAACAGTTGTTCACGACCCATAAACTGTGATTGCACCCAGTAACCAGGTGCTTATGTCTGCTGCCCATAATTTACCAAATGGCCGTTTTATTGCGTATTTGTGCATTGCTTATTAAGTCACCTAATTATTATTATTATTACTATTACTATGCACTTTGTCAGTGATTATTGCACTAGTAGTTGATCAATCATTGGATGTACGTGTATATTACATTTAATTGCAGTGACTGCTCAAAACAAGTGTGCAACATTTGGGAACCAGAGGTGTCCACAATTGACGAGATTTGACATCAGATTCTGTATCTGTAATCATGTTTTCGTAGTGGACCCCGTGACATGCACCAGTTGAATGGTAAGTCAAACATTTGATTATACTGGGTTTAAACGGCCGTATTAGGAGGCGTATTAGGGATTTGCCAGATATGTGTCAGATTTCGCTATTTTCCCGAAACAACCGAAACATTCTCATTGCTCCTGCAGCAGGCAAGGTTTTCAGAAAAGGGATTTGGTCATTTTTTGTCATATGCAGTTATCTTCCCCTTTTAAGAAGAACACTTCTCTGGGGAATTACCAATTGACCATATACAGAGTTACATATACAGAATATCGCGCATGCGTGACCGGATATTCTGGGAGCAAGTTATTGAGTAAGGATGAAATATTTTTGAAATTAATATTGATTTCAATAATTTTATTGAGATATATTTTCATTACGAGGGTATGACATTAATAATTTATATCAACACCAAATATTCTGCTATGCCAGATCTTCCATACAGGTAAAAGAAAGCTATATTACTTTATAAAGACATGTAATAACACATAATAATTAGTAACAATTATAATATTAATAATTATTTATTTTTTATTGGATTTCCAATCGTATTTTTAATTTTATATTGACTTTGAATTTTGCTTTATTTTATGAATGCTACCTCAAGATATGACGGTGGATAAATAATTACAAAATTTATGCTACTTAATTAATATGATAATACTTTAAGTTATTATTTATTTGTTAGTAACTTGGAGTTAGTCTCCAAAATACGGCAAAAAAATGACAGACGCCATTTTGCCATTTCGGGAGTCGAACATTTGGCACTGACTATCAAATATATGCGACAACAAATCCGACTGCCACATTTCGTCGTTTTAAGGGCAGCCGAATCCATTGTATGACTGCCTAATACTGCCATTTAGATTTAAACCCAGTATTAGCAAAGTTTACAATTTCTAGGTCCCATGCACTGGTGAATTGAAATCTGTAGCTTGCTTTCAGCAAAACAAGTTCAAATTAGATTTTTATAGTTTTGTGCTTGCCTGTAATTTGTGAGCTTTATATGCATATGCCACAACCAACCAGTATAGCTAAATTCATTAAATTTGAGTAGTCAAGTTAAATTTTGAAGCTACAACATTAGAGCAATGCGATATTGATATACGTATTTGTCTTCTAAACAATGTTAGATGCTGTAAGCCCTTGACACAATACAGCTTAGCTGTAGTTTTGTAAGATTAGATTTAGCAACCAACTTAGATTTTGTGTAAGAATCTTAGCTTACACCACAGCTGTGACAGCTATGACATCATTTCAGCTTTCAGCTGTCACTCTTTAGTTGTGAGGTGAGCATTCGATCATTTGAACTTGAACCTCCACAGCTAGCTGTGGAGGTTAAAGCGTTCACTTGTGACGCCATAGCGAGCGTCATGGCTGTGACAGCTAGCTGTGACAACTGGATGTGACAGCTAGCTGTGACAGCCTGACAAAAGCTGTAGTGTGTTCAGGGCTTTAAATATATTGTGAATAATTCAATGCTAAAATTGAGGACACAAATTAAAATAATTGACATTGTCGATGTATTGGTATGATATGCATGCTATGCAGATTTCTGTCAATGAAATACTACCCAACAAAGCAATGCGCAAACCGATCTACCAAACGAACAATTTACCAATATATATTACCTCATTTCGCAATTAATTTGTATTTTACTGATCAAAATTTGTAATTTGTTTGCGTTTTTTGTTTGAGCCAATAGTTCGGTATCTAAGAACTGTAGAATGGTACATTTCGTAGTTCATTCCCTAAAAAGAAGCCTGCATAATAATTAATAATGTGTTAACATAAATGGGATAATTTATATATTACATGAAATCATCAAGTTACCATGGATGTCACTGCCAAATGGTAACACCCACATTATCCACATTTATCGACATCTTACTTCTTATCAAATATTACACTGATGATTCATTTAGGCTCCACAGGAGTATATGACTGGGTGGGTTATGTAACCCCACCCTGGAAGTATCCCAATTCAAGTTAAGGTAGACAGGCAACAAACTTCTATTTATAACTTTTGACAATGGCTCAAACATCGCCCTACTTCTACACCTTCATGATCCAGTGTCATATTAGACGTAGGCCTACCGAAGGCCTAACCCCGATATCCATTTGTCTGTAAACCGCACTATGAACTTTGCGTCATGCATTACGTATTGATCATTGCGCATTCTGTACTACACACTAAGCATTACGCATTATGCATTGCGTAATGCGTTGCTATAATTTTGCAACATAATGTATGGTAAACATTTTACGTAATGTACTTTTTCTGCAAAGTATTTTTCAATTTACTTACAGATAGATATTATTGTTCAAAGAGAGAACCTTCAGGAGAGGAGATGAAACCAGTAGTACTTTAATAGGTAGTGGTGGTTAAACCAGTAGTACTTTAATAGGTAGTGGTGGTTAAACCAGTAGTACTTTAATAGGTAGTGGTGGTTAAACCATTTGTATTTTAATAGGTAGTGGTGGTTAAAGCAATTTTTATAACTTACTATTGAACATTATTCTTCCTCCCTATTTGTATATAATAACAATGGAAGTCTAATACCTTATAAGTCACATGCTGTAAATTCGAGTTTGAATCGGTTTTATTCCTAATAATAAAACCTTCCCAGCATTACTTTCAAAATATGAAATCAATCTGAGAGAATGGAACTCAGACACTCACTAATTGATTTCCTTGCTGAATATTTTAGTTGTGCTACTTTTTAATATTGTTTGCTATTATATCAATAATAATTGCTGTTTTCTAATATATTTTTGTGTAATAATTTGTTGTCGGCAGTGAGAGCAGGTTGAAACAATCTAACTAGGGTAGATTAGCAGTCCCCGCCCTCATTGGTGACACCAGATTCATGAAGACATGCTATATTTGGTAAATTGTTAAATTTTGTATGTTGTTAGCTAATAAATACTGTCAAACTACTACTACAAACAAGTGCTTGATTGCAAGTTATTTATTAGCATGGCTACATTCCCAACCTACCATTACCTTAGTCAGAGCTTTTGGCAATGTTTATCACCATTTTAGTAGAAATCACACAACCGTCTTTTCGATTCTATCTTTCCATCAGGTGTTTGAATCTTGTAAAACTGCAAAACAAAAACTGCAAAAACCAATTCCCAAGCTCCGAATATAAATATACATGTACATGTAGATACTATTACGGTGTTTGGTGCTTGGGTTTTGGGATTTGAGATTTGAGGATTTTGCAAAACTCAAAAAAAACACTGCAACGATGGATGTAACACTTCCACCATCATGTTAACAACCAGTAGGCCAGAAACTTTGTCTACACCCAGTAGGCCAGCAACTCTCTCTACACACAGCAGGCCAGCAACTCTGTCTACACCCAGTAGGCCAGCAACTCTGTCTACACCCAGTAGGCCAGCAACTCTGTCTACACCCAGTAGGCCAGCAGCTCTGTCTACAACTGTATTCAATGATGGGTGGCCCTGTGATGAGCTATTTGTAGATGCTGTCAGTGGCAAATATCAGATCATAAGTATTATCATCGAATTTCATGTCATTTCTGAGTGTCGAAACATCATTTACTAATAAATAGGTAGTACGTCTGAATTCTATCAAACATCATCAAGTCATTTGGAATCAAACTTGATGAAATGACCTAGTTTGTTTCAAGGTACTGATGCTTTTACATGGGTACTTGCAACACTCACTCCATTTACGGTTATAGAGCTTTGTGATGGTAGCTTCACTAGTCATTGGGATGTATATTTCTTGTATTCGTATTGTATCGTATATTCATCTGTATTTTAACACCCTACTTTGACGCAGGTGCCTTCTGATCTATGGGTGAACTTCCAATGCTATTAGCCCACCCATTTAGATAAGAATTAATAATTCAGGAAATGAAGCCTAATTTCATGCCTCTATTGAATAAATAATTATAATATTATCATTATTGCAGTTATTGTATTATAGCATTATTACAATTTATTGCAGACATGAATGAATTACAGGATGGCTATTAATAAATTGAACTGTCACTCTCTATAATTCATGTAGTTACTTATGTCATATATACACATACATAAATTATATATATACATGCATACTGTTAATTCAGACATAGTGCAATATATTGTAATAAGCAAAAATTTACATAGACTGTAGATAATAATTATTATAATTGAATAAAATCCTCCGTTGCCTTTTTCTGTTTTGAAAGACAAGAAATAGTCAATCGTATTGCTGGTTGTCAAAAACTTTTGAAATTTCCGGAGTATGCTACACACATAGAACCTAAAGTATTTTTTATAATCAAACCTTCACAATAAATTTGAAATTGAAATTTTGAATAATTTTCAAAATAGTTTCAAGAATGAGCACCATTTTTATTACGGTGTCGTATCATATGTAAGTTGGCTTATACTGGATTTATATAGATATTTTAGGTAGTATTGTAACTTCATTGGTCGCAACTTCTGGACCATTTTTTGTCAATTTTTTGCGCCGTATTATAAATATGACCCTGAAATGATGGCACAGAAAATGACTATGAGGTAGAGAGCTTGGACTGTGATCAAACAATCAGTGATTTGATTCTCTGTTGAAGTGCTCTGTATGTTGTTTGGGTTACATAAGCGATGTACTCGGTCTCTGTGACAATTTGTGGGTTTCAGTTCTTAAAAAATTATCGCTATGTTATAATCACTGTGATATTAGGTCGAAAGGCCTATAATTGATGGACATCTAAAGTCCGAACCAAATAATGGAAAAAGAAGAGAAAAAGAAAATTTATTATTAGTTAGGCCATCAATTTGCCAATGATATTGTACAGCAATGAAACAGCTCCACTCAAAAATGTGTAGACAATATTCATCAATGCGACATAGCCCCAACTCTGAGTTATGTTGAAGGCTATTGGTCATCATAAAGGTGAGAAGCTATTGTGGCCAAAGCCAAGGCGTCTTATATGGTGCTCAATTTGCTCTCAGTTTATGGTCAGAGCACACCCAGGCAAATTTAAAGTTCAAAGCCTTGCCCAAAAGCCCTTAGCATTGATAGCACGGTGTTTGTCCAAATCACTTGATTTTTCCAATTTACACATCAAGTGATGTGGCACACTTGGAAATCGAAGTGGGTCACCTGCATGATGTCTGTGCTTTCATTGGGCTATCCTAGTCTCTAAAACTTATAACTAGGCAGTCAGAAAATTGCTATGGCATCCTACAAATGTTCTGTTTATTTACATTTAACCCAGAAATTAAAGCACAGTTTGTTTGCGCTTTTCAAGCCCGAGTTCCAACCCATGCATAAATTGTACTGTACACTTCCATTACGGCTAGTGCTTTCCATGTTTATTCCATCGTGAAGTTGAGTTTTTTAACGAACTGGATGCCGGCCCAAAAATGGCTACAAAAGCTATGGGTTGGAGTTTTGGCTTGGAATATTAGCTTCACTTTGCAATGCCACTTATGCCTCCCATTGGAGCGGAAGGTGGAAAACCCCTGCATGGCTCAATCAATTCAAGCTTGTACTTCCAAAGCTGCGTGTGGTAGTAGCTAGTAGTAGCATGTACTAGTACGTAGTAGCTAGTAGTAGCAAACAGTATAATTACTGTTGAATCATTATGCAATTTATAATCACTGCTGCATACAGTTCATTTGTTGTTGTGTACTTTTGTTGGGTTTTTGGCTGTCAACTGTCTGGAATCAATCAAATAATAATAATAACAATAATTAGTTCGCTTCTATACCGCTTAATGTTACTGTTAGACAGAACTTCTAAGCGGTGGACATAACTTATTACTGGCTGGCCACTGGGTACC
>JAOQGN010279675.1:0-10061 GCA_027564295.1 Himantozoum antarcticum | reverse complement strand
ATATTTAATTGAATTAAACCTTTAATAATTTATAATTAATAACCATGGAATTGAATCATTAAACTAATGGTACCATTTGTTCCAGTGCAGTGTAAGGGATAGAATGATATGTTACATGACCCCATTTGTAGCAAGTAAATTTCAAAAATCAACTTGGACATTTTCAAAAATCAACTTGGGCATTCAACTTGGGCATTGTCATTTCGACTTGGGCATTTTTTGAGTCTACTCAAAAAAAAATGCCCTAGTCAAATTTCCATCCCATTACGCCCCTGGTGTGCACTACACATCCATATCGCTTTTACTCCCTGCGTTTACTTGTAACAGTAACAGCGAGACAGTGAATACAGTAACCGCTACTGATAGGTGTCGTTTGTTGAAATTCGCTCAACTTTTCTATTTTTTGATCTCATCACAAAAATAATTTCCATGAGTGTCAGCCTGTCACGATACTTGATGTTGACATGAGCTGTCACAAATGTTATAGACACCACTATAATAATACACGCAGTCCTACATAACAGTATTATGTAATATACCTGTGTGTGCATCATGTAATAGGTACATGTTAAGTTGAAGTGATATCTTCAGTAGTATTAAAGATATGTGAATAACACTGTAACAAAATTATTGATTTTCTTTCTTCTCCTGTTATCAAATTATCTTCTGATTTCTTTATCTATTGTAATATCCTCGGTGACTCAGTGCTTGTGGGTAATTCAGTGCTAAACTAGTACGTAAATTTGTACACAATATGCAATCTTGTGTAGTATATAATTGTACTACGCTTAATCATTCATTGCCATTTGTGACGATGTTACATGTTGTATTTTTAGCTAATAATTCATACGAAGACATTGAACAAGTTTTGGATTTTATTTTTTATGTATTTGGGTTCATCCATATTTAGATTAAATTGATCATGAAATGAAGATAGTTTAAGGACATGTGGTCACTTAGTTATTGTTGTAGTCAGTTTAGTCACTACTTGATTGTGATCGTTGCCGTCACTGCCAAATTAGTCTACGATATGATATTCTACTACCCATTTCTTGATGTCATTACATCATGCTTACTATATATTCCAACTTTAGTGAAGAGACTGAGCTGGTTGCCAAACAACTTAAACTAAGATTGTATAAAACTTCAGTAAAAGAAAATATTAATATAGATTCAGGTATGTATTCTATGTATGTACGTACAGTATGTCTGTTTGCCTCAACAAGACCGTGAGAAAGTACATTTTCTTTTCTAAAAAAAGTTTTTCTTTTCAATCCTCTCGGAGTTGATTGGGATGTGATTGGCTATTTGTAGACCCCGAACATTAAGCTACATATTATTCATGCATTATCCGAACCATGCCCTACTGGTTGGCTAACGAATTGGCTCGGAGAGGGGTTCAAAAGAGGCTTCTCTGTTGTGATAAATTAAAGCTGATGATGTACAACATGGAGTAAAAGTAGAAACCGTGTTTGCGGATCTATAAACTATGGAAATAAATTTAAAAACAAATATCACGTTTCAGATTGCTAGACAACATGATGACAAAGATCAACATTGTTAGATAAACGATAGTTTGCAGTCTTTGCTCAGTGTATATGTGAGCTTGCTTTGGTATTAGTGTTTTATTTGCTTCTTACTATACATGGTACATATATTAATAAATGTACAGGTTCCTCACAAACAGCACGAAGAGAAATTATACCAAGAAAAAACGTCGGTGAATTAAATTTGGTGATAAAAAATAACAAAATTTTAATATTTGCAGAATTGATATTTAATGTAACTTGAAGTTAGCTAATATATAAACTTTTAGCAAATTTCTCTTTAGCAACATTAAATAGGAAAACATGTATTATTATACGATAGTGATGAGCTGCCTGGTGTATATGGAAGTGGCTGTTGTCCAATTTATTACAGTAGATTATACGCTCAATATTACATGTGCTTTGGTCTTATTTGTAGTATTTGAATATTTGGCAGACAAATATCTGTCGGATATGCGTGAACTGGAAAAAGAAGAGGAAAAGTCAAAGCAGACCAGCATAGGCCCAAGTAATTTACATATATTACCTACATGTATAATTATTATACTTGTATTCACATTACCAACAATACTGCTGGCAGTTGTAGTTTGATTATCTCAGATTTGTAGCGTCTACCCAGGTAGCAAATTTCGAAAGCTGCTTTGACACCAGCCAGAATTTGTTGAGCCAGATTTATTTTTAATGTTGTTATAATGAAACTGGGACAGCTAACTTCATGATTTCTGGTAACGTCAAGTGCATTGTCTTATGTACAGTCAAGGACAAATGATCGTGTGTGGGAAACTTTGAACCCGTTCTAAATCTTTCAGACAAATTTTTTGGCCTTGACATTATATAATTTGACACACAGGCACACTATAATTATAGCATAATAGAACTAGTCTGGCTCAAAGATATGGATAGTGTGAAAGTGGTTTAGGCAACATCCTGAAAAGCTTTCACAGGCTATCATTAGCATATGGAATCCTTGGCCTTCAGATAAATGTAACAAAGAGTAACTTACATAGCAACCATGCGTAACATTTGTATGCTTGCGTAACAAAGCATAGCTTGCTCAACTTACAGCCAGCAAATATTATGTCCATGGCATGAACGAAATTGCCTGAGCTTTATGTACTTCCTGCGATATCTAATTGCCATGGCAACCATTGCGGTATGGAAATATTTATGCTGTTGTATTAGTTTATCACACACTGAAAGTAGTCCAGCAAATCCTGGTTGGAAGTAACATATTATATAATAATTATGTTGGCTTAAAGAAGACTTTTTTTATTCTTAAATTAATTCAGACACCGAATAATGTATAACATTTTCTTCCGGTGGTAAAACCCGTCAGATTTATTCTGTAACCAACACACCAACACTCAAATTCATGTAAATTTACTTAATGTTTTGAGAACTTTCTACAAGCAAGCTAAACGTGACTAAGCTTGGTATTGCTTTGCTATGTAGGTTTACTCTCCACCACCAGTCTCTCCCAACAGCTGAATGGCAGGTCTATAGGCTACACCAATGAGCTGGCTAGGACAAACAATACCGAATTAATACAAGTACATCGGCAGTTCAATGGTAGAGCTTCTCCAACAACCCACAAGATAGTCAGAGGTGGAAGTGGTAAAAGGAAAGAAAAGTGTTTACTCCTATAAACTTGTTGGCAACTTCAGTATGGTATAGTCACAAATTCTTACTTTGTTCAAACTGGCCAAGTCTGTACAGAGATGGCAACCTATATTAACATAATTTCATTAACATCAATATATGGACATACATGTGACATGATTACATTACAATTTGATGTCACATAAGACGGTAGCTATCCTAAAATGAGGTGCCAATGGCGCCAGCCATTATTTCGTTACATTACGTTTCCATCATTTGATCAAGCATCAAATGGTGATTTTCCCATCCATATCTAGTATGTAATGGGTTGGCTGCTGCAGATTTTTGTAATCCTGTTATTATTAAGGAATGACAATAAGATTATACATATGCTGATGATGACCAGCAGTCTGTGCGCTATGTGATATTCTACTCTTTTATTCATTTTTATTTCCATTTTATAGTGTATACATTCCACCATAATTTATAATATTTATTATTTCGCATTATTCTCTTTACATGTATGTCCACAGGCAATCTTTATTGACCGTCCATAAAAGTCCACCTATTAAGCATAATAAATGTTACACAACACTTTTTGTCTGACTGAACTAATTTCATTCACATATTTTAAATCTGCCAATACAATACATTTATGATATGTTTCCTCTTTTCAAATGATAATAGCTTTTTAACTACCCTAGCATAATACAATATATGTAGTAAATCATTTAGTTACTTAATCCCCAAGACCCAGCTCTAAACCTGCCTCCCATTGTGGTTATATAGTGGCATGACTGCATTAGCCGATAGCAACACAATCATAATTATTTATTATGTAAACTTAGGTTCTGCTCATGTATGCTATATGCTTGTATCTATTGTATAATGTGACACACGTATACTTTAATCAATTTACTAAGCTCATAAAATAGATATTTCTCTTATTCATAGATAATATGCTATAGCCAAATAATTCATTTCCTCTCGCTTGTTGATATACGTATATAATTATAATAATAATGATATTACAATCCATTCGGCAAATATCGGCTTTCCTTCATTTTTTATGAGATTTTACAAACTGACTTTCTACTTCCATGATACTAACACTGACATCTGCTTTTTCATCGTATTCTGTCCACTCCTGTATAATAGATAATAAAATACAATTTAGTAGTATGTTGGTGGCAGGGAAGGATCTTACAAATCTGTACAAGGCGTAAATTTATACATATTGCATATAAAACTGTTACCGGTACCTTTATGCACTTTGGTTAGACTGCTTGGCTTGCAGCACTGGCTTTTCCAGCTACATGTATCTGCAAGGATCACATGTTCGAATTCGTGAATGATTTAAGCATGTTCCAACCATAGTTCAGAGAAAAAATCTGGCGCTGTATCTGATGGTCCTCCCTGGCTTGGATTTTAACAACAAGAACAGCTTCCAGTATATGCGAGTGGATTGTTACATGGCTGCAGTACCCATTCCTTGTAGTCAAAATGTCAATATGATGTCATCCAATCCCAACCACTGATTAGAAACAAAATGACGATTTGAATGCTGAATGGGTACTAACTAGGGCGGCAGTGAGGCATAAAAATCTGAGGCGGGTCGAGCTAGGGTACGTACTTTTGGGAAGGGCCAGGTTGCATCGTACTGTCGTCACAATGCTTACCTTATATTAGATAGTATAATGAAGGTTTCGCACTTCTTTATTATTGCACTAATATAATTATATTATCACAGGGAGATAGAAGGTCAGCAATATTTTTTATTAGCAATGAGAATCACTACATGCAGGAAAAGGAAGAATCTTGGCTCCCTTCTGTAACTAACAAAATAATTATACTTGACCCTCAACTATGCCAATCACTTCGGGTCAAGCTTTGGCTTGAACCTGAACGAGCCGACCTTACCCTATTGCAGCCCTACTACAGACCTACTTTCCACTGGTTTAATCTAACATCACAAATGTTCTATCAAACTCATATATTATGGTACTAATTATTGCAATATTTAGCAAATGTTTAAGAGTTGAAAGATCATCCTAGATGCATTATGTCCACCAAATATTTTTAGTAACTTGCATGCCAGAAATCAAGTAAACAGGAGTAGTTTCATTGGAAAATGAACATTGAAGTTCAATTAATTAAAATAGCATTTTATATGTGAGTTCTCAACACTGCCAATCGTAACGTCATCACCTGCTATAGGCTCTTTGCAAGATTTGTCATCCAAACAAGAGGGGACATGACTTCCTCCCTTGCAAGAAAGTAATGACAATAAGCTGCTCTCTACCGGCCTGTCTGCCAATACCACACAGCACAATGCGACAGCACAAGGCGACAGCACAATGCGACAGCACAATGCGACAGCACAATGCGACAGCACAATGCGACAGCACAATGCGACAGCACAATGTGAGTCACATTTACAGCTTTTTGGATAAAACTATGAGAATGCCAAGTAGTGCCAGGAAACTTTGTCATGATTTCTTCCATCTTCAATTATGATTTACTATTTGCTAGCAAAGCTCAATACTTGCAAAACATGGATGAATTATTATGTAATTAGACCACTCCATGGCTGCAACTAGGTTGCAACTGCCCGCAAAAATGCTACGTAAGAGGCGAATGTAAATGACAGCTGACAAAATATGGAGTGCTGCTGTATAGCATTGACAGGGATGATTAAAGACAATTAAAACTGATTAAAGACTCATTAAAAAACTGATTAAAGACTGATTATTTTTGATAAATTGATAAGGTAACACTCACTATGCTGCTTAGCAACTGGTATAGCCTTAGCAGCAGCTATCTCAACATTTGCTGAATAGGGCCTAGAATGTCCTCATGTACATGTACAAGGACTTTAGATATATTTATATAGATAAATAGATCATAGATGGGTAGATATATTACAGATGTATGATAGTCTAGCTACTAATTGCGACATATCCTGACTTGACAAGATAACATCTCAGATATAACAAGATGTCCCTTGTGTCAAAATATGAAGGCAGATGTACTACTAGATAATTTGATATTAATGTAGTGCCTTGATGTAAAGAGTAAGTGTTTGGTACACTGTTCACATGGAAAACAATTTACGGTGGCTGGGTAAGTGAATGTTGGCGCTAATTTTGGTATTTATTTGTATAGCCAACTCTTCTAAATCATTAGATATGTGACGATCGACCCATATTACCTCCAGTTCACAGCTTCACAATGACAGAGTAGATACCAAATTTCGCTATTAAATGCTAAAAATATTAATCTCGGCGGCTAACTTGACAAATATTGGAAAGTTCTGTGGTAAATCTAAGGTTAACTTACGTAGGAAGTGAGAAGCCGAAACTTTAACATTCTCAGTTCGTAGGCTAGCAGTGATGTCTTCACAGTCAATGAGAGGGTACATGACATCTACAAACTCTTGACTATATGGGGGTGATATTATATCCAAGACCTGAATTTAAAAAATAGATCATTAGAAACCAAAAGACATAATAATAAATAGTTTACATTAGGGATTTTCGGACAACGGTAGCGTTTGGGCGGGGAGAAAAAATTAATTGCGAGTGTCTGAACACTATAAAAACTTTATTGGAATATCTATTAATTTACTTTAAACTAAAAAAAAACTGAAGGTTCCTCCAGCAAATCACAGCCATTCAACTTGGCACACTTCTTTGATGCTCTGGGACAGTGGCGCTCCTTGTCAACAAATACTTAAATAGCATATGAAATAGGTGCCAAGGTTAAAATCCGTCGCAAAAATAAGCAGTTAGCTGATTTTGTGTTGAGACAAATGAC
The DNA here is from genome assembly GCA_027564295.1 of Himantozoum antarcticum. NCBI lineage: Eukaryota > Metazoa > Bryozoa > Gymnolaemata > Cheilostomatida > Bugulidae > Himantozoum > Himantozoum antarcticum. The sequence continues at coordinate 3,099 of JAOQGN010279675.1, read as the reverse complement.
ATGCTAGTTTGGAATATTTTATATATTTTCTGGCTCCAGGAAGGTGAATAGCTTTCCGTTACTTGAACGCATTGGTTTTCGATTACTTTGCATTATCAATTAATCTTAATTTAATCTAAATTTTTTAAATTACTTAACCTAAATTTAACAATTAATATTAATTGTTAAATTAATATTTACAACAACAAACAACAAACAACAACAGTTTAACAACAAAAGATTCATTGTTTTTGAAAGCCCATTCCCGAACGTTCACCTTGTCCGAAAATGCCTATTACGGTTACATTAGATGCCCTCCATGACACTGTTCGGTAGTTACTGCTAAGAGGTGGAGATAACTTATTATAGCCTGATATTTGTGTAGAAGCCCATGGTGGCCTTTCAACCATAAATTAGTGAATAGCCCTTTACATTTGATGTTCACAACATACAACCTTGTGATTCATTCCACTTGGATATCCAATCACCTTTGATGTGCTCAATTATAGGAAACTCAGATATTCAGCTAGGGGTGCTAGCCTAACTCAAACTACTTTCTTATGCTATAACATGTTATAATAAAATTAATATGAAATTGTAAAAAACACCAGCTTATCCTTTCTTACTTGCTTATATCTCGTCAAATTAAATGGTCAATCTGAAATGGCACACTGATAGTCATAATGCGCTGATATCAATGGTCAACCAGAAATAAGTCCTGGTTTAGAACAGACCGGGAATTACGCCCCAGTCTGCGCATCACATACTACCAAAGGAGACAAACATTACAAAGCACATTTGCATCGGCTTGAGTAGTGATAGCACATAGGGAGCTGGGATGGTCAAGTGGTTAGTTAAGATACAGCCCAGTTAAGGTACAACTAGGTCATGAGGTCCTGGGTTCGATATCCACTGCGGGTTCTCTCCTTAGTATCACTGGGCATGATTCTTCACCCTAAAGTTACTCCCTGTGTTTTGATCAGCAGATAAAATACTGGAGGTCAGGTGAGCTTCCCTAGCTCAGCTATTGGATTACCACATAAAAGAGCACAATCAAACATCTGACAGAAATACTATAATTAGCATGAATGACAAATTTTACCTCAGCCACAAAATGTCTGATGAGGGAGATATCACATGCCTGCTTCTCAAAGCACACTTTAATGTAGGAGCACACGGGTATGACATAACCTTCGCTAACCAGGTGCACCATTCGGTCCAATATTGTCTTCTTCAAATCTAGCTGTAAACGGCATATTATACTTAGCTTAGCGGAGTAGAAAAAACAACAGATGTCAATAACACATAACAAATAGCAGCTAAATTGTTAAAACTGATCAAAAACAACTTTGGCCAGTAGAAAAATGCTGTCATAACTTGCTTTCAGAGTTATCTTCTCAAGTGATAGTGATTGCTGCATTACAATGCAGTAATAGATGTTTATGCTGCGTAATAAACTTCTGTTTGTAGGCTTTATCATTTACATTTATGATAAACAAAATAATTATATAATTATAATATTATCTCCCTATATTGAAAAAGCGAACATCGCTTCTAATTTCCGGCTTCGTAACTTTGCGAAGGTTTGCTCCAGCATCCATTATTATATTTATAGCAAATTCGTTTGACAGTTTTTCAATTGACAACATGCAACATGCCAGGCATTGATGCTCCAGAACCACTATAAGGTAGTTATGTGTACAGTGTATTAGTAGATAATGCAGTTGAGTAAAGGCATACAGTGTAGGCCTGAGGGTAGGCATTTGTCCATACCTGTACAAGAACATCCACCTCCTCATGGCTTGACTCGAATAGTCTCACTAGAAGTTGTTGTATCTGCTCATGCAGTAAACGCTGACAGGAAGACACCTGCCAAAGAACACATAAATACAGGAAGACACCTACCACAGAACACATATATACAGATATTCTTTTGTCAGTTATAATGCTCACCGCCCATGAACAAAAAGTACATTTCCAGTAGCTTAGTAGCTAGCACTCGAGCGAGCGAGCGAGTTGCACATTCAGGAGCTCCTCAATTTTAGCAGTATTTTATCACTAACTTCAAAATTTACTAAACGACACTTTAATGAAACTTATATCAACGGAGAGAGCAAAAAGAGGAGCACACAATGACGTCAAGCTCAGCTACGATCGAGAAACATTATTGAGATTAAGAATGGAAAAGGTTCTTGATATTGAAACATATAGAACTATTAACTTGCTTGGAATCTTAAAGCCAGCTATCAGAACACATAGAGGCACAAAGGGTTCATGCAAATATACACAAAGGATTAGAACCATCCTCACTAATCATAGGCTTACAAAGCAACAAACTACCAAGCCAACACCCAACAACTTAGTGAGAATTAAACCAACTTTATCTTTCAACTACAAAAAGTCAGAAAAGCAAATATCATCAGATTTACCCAGCAGATATCATCAGCATACTCTACACAAACTGTACATCAATTAAGAATTAGTAAATTATAATTATGAGCATGAAATAAGTTGAAAGCATAAAAGTGTAAACACATTAAAATACATACTTTAAAGTTCAACATGAATTGTTTCTATTTTCAAATAACGTTATTGAGTGTAGATGTTTATGTTTTCCTCTGTTTGCAGACTGTGATAACATGTATAGCAACATTACAGAAGTCCATGGCAGATGAAGATGCTATCAGCTGTTTAGTTATAGGAACCGAGTCTAACCTAATCTATGTATTGGACCCTGAAGCATTCACTGTACTGGCACAGGTGATGTTCATGAGGAAATGGGATTACAATTGATTTTTACTTTCAATTTGTTGTTATAATTTATTTAATTGTATACTGTATTTAATTTATTGAATTCATTAAATTTGTTTGATTATAATGAAATGTACCTAATTAATAATATGAAAATTTCTAAATTTTCATATTTGATCTCTAATCACCACAATCTCCATCGTTACTACCTTTAATAACTGAGAAATTTTGCTGTAAATTGTAATATATCTATACTTCAGTATAAATATCATTGTATATATTTTACAATATTGTATTATTGTATATACATGTATATACATGTATATATATGTATATACGATATTGTATTATTGTATATACATGTATATA
>JAOQGN010279664.1:0-10063 GCA_027564295.1 Himantozoum antarcticum | reverse complement strand
CTGTTACTTACCTCTACTAAACTGACATATATATCTACTGTTACTTACCTCTACTAAACTGACATATATATCTACTGCTACTTACCTTTACTAAACTGACATATATGTACTGTTACTTACCTCTACTAAACTGACATATATATATCTACTGTTACTTACCTCTACTAAACTGACATATATATATATCTACTGTTACTTACCTCTACTAAACTGACATATATATTTCTCAGACCCACATCCTGTAGATATGCTCTTTAGAGCACAAGTGTCTTTGCTGTTAAGACATCTCACGTCGGCAGTGAGTTCTCCATCTTCTGGATCAGGATCATTGCTACAGTTCAGAGCACAACATGATTATATAATGTTGAGTCAGCTATCGTTAAAAGGAATGTGATGGTGGCTATGAGCCCGCCACATGGATAACGTCATATGTCTCCGTCTACAACGCTGTCAACATGTCATATGTCTCCATCTACAATGCTGTCAACATGTTATATGTCTCCGTCTACAATGCTGTCAACGTGTGCCCCTAATTCTGACTCCATGACTATTGCAAATTACAGTTCAAAAAATGAGTGAGAACTTAAGGCACTAAACGGGGGGCAATTATGTACCCTAACGAACTCCAATCACAATCTAGAAACAGACTATTTCCAACTGTAATGTTTGAAATGTTGGTATTCCTCTAACTCCATACTGAATCTCGCATTGCAATGTGGGAAAATAACTCCCAAACAATTGATAAAATGCAAAAGGTAGTTGCGTGGAAGGATGCTCAAAATCAGCCAAAACCAACCAATCAAAATCAATATTTTCATTCCGTCACTAAAATATGTCAACCTACTGTACTATAAAAATATATTAACCTGCTATAAACTGCATGGAGTGAGCATCATTATTATTACAGTAACGCTATCAATTTGTTATTCATATTATTTGGCTAACATACATGTAGCTTGTTTTATATCAACTGAAACATACATGTAGCTTGTTTTATATCAACTGAAACTGTTGATTCAACCTACAAGCAATTGCTATGCAATTGTTTAAATTATTCAATTACTGGTCTAACACATTTGGAATTATCAGTAAGTCTTTTACAAGTTATGAATGCCACTGCCCGAAATTACTTCACATAAATGAAAAAGTCTAGGGACTCGTTAAAACCGACTCTGTTCTACATACCTATTTGACTATACAGTACCAATGAATCATTAACTAAGAGGTCAGTAACCAGGCATTTAGTTTACCGGATAAGCCAAAAATCCATGTTGTGGATAATTTAGTCATCACAAAACCATTCTGTTTGGTTAATCTCTACTAAATCTCTGCCCTCATCTTCACGTTCTAAATCCTGAAATTCCAGCAAATGAAGCAAAATCGTCAGTAATTACAAGCGTCATGTACCTGTTGCAAGCAGGTAGTACTTACCCATCCCACCATCCAGGATGGGAAAGGGCTGTGCCATCCATCCAGTGATACTCACTGGTAGAAGAGTCGTAAAACAAACCAATCACCAGCTTCTCATCGTTCAACATGTTTTCCCTACAAAAATCCAAATAAGGGTGAGTATAGTAAGTTTTCCATTAACTACTTGTATGATAGACAGAAAGTTGACCTCCTCTGTGTTATCATAAAAGTGATCCATTAAAACTTAGTGAAGTTTAAAATCTCTTTCTCGTTCAATTTATCCACAGCATTGATGCCCAGTCTCTCCTTGGTTGATTGTTGCTTATTGCAGTAATACGCTGGTTTTACCACCCTCCCCTCCTCAGGCCCATGGCAAGGGCCTTAGGCGGACAGTAACATTATTATTACCAATGTACCGATACCCTTACCTTTTTATTGTTTATAGTTAGTGTGCCGGCAGGAGGCCCCTTGGACTTTAGTACCCGCCTTGCCAGTTTAGCATTTCACGCCTTTTGCCCGGAACCGGCAGAAGCCATGCTCACCATGGTTCATATATAAGTATTGCTTTAGAGAGCTCAGCTTCTCACGTCTATTCTGTATGTACTACTGGGCAGTTGCCCCGTTTACTAATAAACTACTAAATTTTACCTTGACTGTATAATTCTGTTACACTATGTACTGCATTGGTCCACCCCTAACTTATCCTAGAATAGACGACTCCCTACCGTCCCCTTCTACCTTCCTACAAGCTCAAGTTCGCTATGACGGCTCATGCCGGTTAGAGGCCGCACCACATAAGAGAGTTACAGAGAGATTAATTACAGTATAAAATCACAATTGGCATCGAGTATAATGTAATTTATATCTTCCTGGCAGCCGATACAGGGCTACAAATGCATTACTGATACTGACTAAATATGATCATTTATATTATGATCATACCCTTCATTAACATAACTTGGAACGTCTAATTAATAGACATATAGACAAACACTTATTTCTCACGGCTTATTTCGTCTCCTTTCATTCAAGTTGCCAGGGATCCGTAGCCGTAAACTGTTACAATATGATACTATACACTTACACTTCCATTGCATTCGCCACATCTTTAAACACGTCACCATTGTGTATCTGAAGTAGGGTTGAGCTGGGTCCGTAGAGTGACCGACAGGCAGCCGCCATGTCCGTACAACCTTCCTCTGGTGAAAGGATCAAATCAAAGCAGTAGCTGCGATTCCCACCACCATTGTACGCTAGATACGTACCGCTTGGACATTCTAAACAAATATATGTATATATCATCTTAATCTATTTGTGTTGCACATCTGTCTACATACATATCTGTATCGTACAACTTATATAAAATTATGTCATAGCAGCACTCAAATTCTACACATATGTGTTAATGAACTCTGCGAAAGAAAGTTGGTAGCCTTTGGTAGTCAGACCGCCAGTAGCGGAATACTTCCCAGTGATGTCTAATGTCTTTCGGTCCTCGGGGACAATAGGCAGATGGTAACATCTGAGCTGTTGAATTTCTGCACACCGCTACGCTGTGCCAGGGCATGCAAATTTCTGCACACCACTACTGCACACCGCTATCTGACAGTGGCACTAATCATTTGTGTATTTACTGGGACAGTTTAGGGCAGGTTTTGGGACTGGTTGGTTCAACGGGGCTCGCTCGGGATGTGCTGTGGCCGTCGTCTGTACCAGAGTCCATATTATTATTTTCATTATTTTCATGACATACTTTCACTGATCCTTTAATTTCAGTATTAAACGAGCAGGTTATATGCCAACTCAACTCACACTTGCCAATCTTTTTCTAAATAATAATTTATAGTTGCACCCTTCACAACACTATTTCGTTTACCACCGATTCCCTGTATGTAAGTAACGCTAAGCCTGCAATATAACTGATCGGCAGCAACAAGTTAGAGTAAAATCGTCCACTTTCACATACACACCAATGCATGTTGGAGTGTCCCAAGGAACACTTGCCGGCCCAATGTTCTGGTTGGCATTTATAAATTCCTACAACCCTACATCTAGCCAATCTGTAACAATGTATGCGGAAGACACGACAGTCTCAGCGCCTATATCAAACTCGAATGACAGTCATATACCATAAGCTGTCGAATGGGGCTTAGAATGTACTCCATGATGAGGTAAATCTTGGACTAAACTAAGGCCTTGATCGTTACATTAGTGTCTAACAGTAGACCATCCGCAGTTTTCTCAACAGTAGAAATAGTGGATCATTGGAAATTTTTATTAATAAATTTTTGAATTTTATTGAGCACATTTCCTTTATTGTGAGTAAAAGCACAGAAACGATATTTTAGTCTACTGCGCTCAAAATAATTGGTTCATCCCCTGAAAAATTATGCTGGTTTTATGTAGCAAAAACAAGATCTGTCTTAACATATAACTGTATTCCAGCATTTGATAGCCTTCTCACTGCTGCACAAATTAATTCATTTGAGAGGGCACAAAAGCTATGTACTAGAATTATTTTACCGCATATTGAGAGCTATCATGACCGATTAGATGTATTATTTTTACCAGAGATTTCTGTTTGGGTGGAAATCTTTACCTCAATCATTTTTATAAAATGTTTAATAATCCCAGTCATCAGCTCTATACATTTGTAGTAATTTGATAATTGGTTCACTATTCATCAAAAGAACATCAATAGGTGAGAACAAGAAAATCTAACATGTATCCACTATGTATCCACTATGTATCCACTATGTATCCACTATGTATCCACTATGTATCTAAGCAACAAGATACTGTAAATGACTATGGTCACTCTCTTATAACAATACTACCCAATTACCAGTTAAGGCACGTTATTAGTATTGTAAGAGAATCCAAGAGATAATGTCATGAACAGAGACCAAGCATGTTCTGATTCTCTGTCGAATCATCTCTACTTATATAGGAAAAAAATTAAGTCATAGCCGAATGGTTGCCAAGCAATGGGACATATATAATTATACAATTCAATACAGGTTAAAAATGATGCAACAGGAAGTGAACAGCGTCCTTCAGATTCGGCATGATGGAAAAGGCAACTAAAAATATATTCGGCAAGACTAGTAATCGTGAATTCGGCAAGACAAAGATAAAAGCTAATTCATTAACTTATGATGGAAAAATATAAGAACATCATATACAAACGATATAGCAACAATATTCAATTGATACAATGCTTCTAATACTCCACGATATGTTACTGGGAACTAGTAATAAAATGATGAACACTAATGGAGTTGAATGATTCTAACATATTTACACTGGCACTGTCAGTGAGTGGAGAGCTAATTTTACCACAATATTTTAACCTTCAGTATTTTAACAACGGAGACTAAATAAATTCAAATTCAAATCAAATACGAGTGATTTTTGTTAATATAATAGATGTAAATCAATAAAGATATTCAATTCAACACATGTCTGTCGACATAAATATTCTTGCCTGCATATATTATTCAGTTAGTTATTCACTAAAGATAGAAGTGCATACTACAGATTCTCAAACCTCTCTCCATGCATTTGTGAACTAAATTACTAATAATAATGAGTCAAATTTATCTCATTTATTTGTTAGCTTATGAATTTTCTAATCAACAATATGTTAGTGATTCCGATAGCACTGCTATAACTACACTATATGATGTTCTGTCAATGGTCTTCTAATGGCCTTCTAATGGGTTATACAGGTAACCCATTAGCTAGTTGTGGTTAAGATAACAAATTTTATCACCTTTCTGGTAGCCGAGTAGGTGTAGTAAAACATTCTAAAGCGATATCTCAGTTTAACTTACCAACTGACGCTCACCTGATCACTTTGACTACTTATACTGACACTGATGCTGAGGGGTCGAAGGAAGGTGTAAAAATATATCATGTTGTGCAGAATTTCATGCTAAATCCAATGGTGAAGGTTTCAAGTGCCTTTGTCTGCTGGTTCGTATACAATCTATATGAAGTAAACGACTCATGTAATTTTGAAAAATTAACTACATCAAATCCAAATTAGACTCGGTAGTGAAAGAGGTACTAGAGGACTTACTTATCGTAGACTCTGTTACAGCAGAGTTAGGATCACAGGTAGCTCCTCCTAGTTTAGGAGTAGGTGAGTCACATGACCTGGTTCTCTTCATCAAATAATCAGTGGATGAGCAATGTCCATTACAGTCTGTCCAGTCACCCCACTCTCCATACCCACCATCAACTGGAAATACGTGCATAGAGAAGTACACTATATTGAAGCCAGCCACAATGAAACCATCTCCCATGTTGAGTTTCTTTCAACCGAAGTTCACTCATAACTGAACCTACAGCTCAGTCCCAAATAAGTTTCTATTGCTTTCATATACATCATGATATAAAGAATTATCCAAACAGCTGAAGCAAAATTTTTTAGATCGAACAAGTTTTATCTCCTAATCACCAATGTTTAGGCCACACTCATTTAATTCTTAGGTCTGGGTCCATGTTTTTCACCTACAAATGGGAGTGAGTGATGCGTTTTATTTTACCATTTTTCATTTTATGGAATTGAAATCTTAGATGGGGGAAGACAAAATTAATTTTTTTAAAATATGTTCTGCCACACATGAGCGCAAAATTATTTTTATTTTGTTAAACAAATTTTGAATTTGGGGAGCAGACCTATCAATCAACACGCCAAAAGTGTGATTGTCAGATTTTTGTAGTTGTCATCACGCCTAAAAACCACTGTGACACTTTTAGGGACATCCAGTGAAATGTCATGCGTTCAGAAATTTTGTTTGAAAATTCTAAAAAGTTACCTTCTCTGTGTCCATTAGTTCATTATGTTGCTAAGTTTGCATAGTGACCAATTCTTATTGGTCCTTTTGGACTGGATTTCTTAGTTATGAACCAATGTGCCTCTCGTCAACTTGGATCATTATGTGGGTTGGGTGGAGCAATTGACATCCTGATCTGATTTTAAAACACTGGTGGAAAAGTAAATAAACTCTATATTCACATGCTTGTTTGATTATGGTTTACATCGCGATTCGAGTTTTTTGAAACTTTGAGTATTATGGAACTTGAATTGTCAACAAGTTCATCTGGAGATGATAAATTAATCCTACCGATTCTCCACTCCTCCCAAAACAAGAAAAGCAAAACTCTAAGGAAGTCTAAATAATTTAAGTTCTTGAAAACTAAATATGACTGGATAGCCAGTGTCCCTTTGGACTATTATCATTTAAATATTAAGTGCGTAGATAAAATGTGATCAAAATACAAATATTGTCTATATTTGATGGACGATCATTTAATACCATAACCATTTATTTTATCAAGCAACGCATATTCGCAGTGGATAGATCATTTTCTGCATTATAATTATAAAAAATAACTATTAATAATTTAAAAATATAGTTATTGAGATATGTTTGAAATGTGCAAGAAATATGCTCAGAATTCACCAATTAGCACTTATGTGTGTAAGATTTTTTTGAGGGAGTGCCCTTGAACCTGTTGCTGGGAGAGCCCTGTGCCCACCCCCGCGTATGCATAGTACCCCTCAATAGACGATATCAATAAGCCTCATGCGCTGATTGTCACACTTTCTGATTTCTGTAGGTGGACAGGTCTGTTGGGGAGTGCAAGTATTTTTTAACCTTGATCATGCAAAGATTTGTTTTTTATACAAAAAACCATAAAATTGTGAAAAATACACATGAATGCCAGTAAAAAGTCATTTTATTTGCTAGATTTACAAAGTTTGGTGGAAGCCTGGGGGTGCCGGTAATACAATTTGATACTGGATTAGTCACAGAGGGTTGTGTTCTATTACACCGAGAGAGAGAGTGAGCATTTTGCATTTACTAGTGTTTGTAACAGGCATGACTGAGGATGTTGATCTTATTGACCTTCAAAATAGCATCAGTGAGTGGACACAGACCTAGAAGTCCACAGACCGCAGAAAAGAGCTTCGGCATGAGATGTAGTTTTAGTAAGATATCAAATGGCATAGGCAGTTACAGCTATTGAAGCCCTTCATTTATGAACAAAACACAAAAAATGCTTACTTTTTCTTACATTTCAAAATGTTTACCTTCAGTTGACTATGGATCACTCACACAAGCTTGTATGGCCCATTTCCTGCTACCAGCAGAAAACTCTATCTCTTGATAACACATCTGGTAGGTTTTTATGAATACTAGCTTCATTTACTCATGGAATCTTTGAATAATTCTGCTCATTGTCATTCACCACAAGTTGTTTTTATACTATTAGCCATCTTGCCAGATCCGAACACACATCCAAAAACCAATACTGCAATCTGATTGGTCAATCGGCTTACACACGCGATTCTGGTGAGGGGATATGTCATTTGTAAGACGTTATGTAAGATGTAATGGTGTACTATGTACTCTACTAGAGTGGCCATGAGAGCAGTGTGGTTAATGCTAAGAGAGAAGTGTCACGGTTAGCAAGCTCAAACGAAATGCTGCTGGTCAGCATCTCATTCAAATCTACTATTTGTCTTTTATTCAACAGTGATGTGTTACCATAATTCATTTCTGTATCTTTATCTGCAGCATGCGTGAGAAATCTGGACTGTGTAACTAAAAACCGTTGATAAAATAAGAGCCATAACCGATTTAAAGGTTGTATGAACAATAGTATCATCAAAACGAAGTCATGTTTCCTTAAAACCTGATAACTATGTTTTGCATAAGTTTATGTTGATACGAAGCAACTTGCCAGTGTCAGGATTCAACTACCAAGACCAGGACTGCCATCAGCAATGTTTTCAGAGCATGTTACTCTAAACATATCAATATTTCTGTTTTTACACTATAATTGTCTTATACATTAATAAAGTAGTAGATGTCGCATCTACATTAATAAAGTAGTAGATGTCGCATCTACATTAATAAAGTAGTAGATGTCGCATCTACATTAATAAAGTATGTAGATGTCGCATCTACATTAATAAAGTAGTAGATGTCGCATCTACATTAATAAAGTAGTAGAAGTCGCATCTACATTAATAAAGTAGTAGATGTCGCAAACCTTTAGCAAAGACACAGATAGGGTGTGCAGTGATCAAATCATCATTATCATCTTTGAAGCGGTAAGAGTCAAGTTCACATCCTCCATCACAACTAATTCCTCCATATGGATGAGTGCTGGCATCGTTACTGTAGAATATTACAATAAAACGTAGTAAGGCGAGTGAAGAATAGTGCTGGTTCTTTATAAATCACAGACTATTACACCCACAACAACATAAAAATAAAAGACCACAAACACCAGCCACAAACCTCAACCTCAATTCAGGAAGCCACAAAGAGAAGCTCAATAAAAAACAATGCACAAGTGATTGGTCAGAATATACAAAACATTGCTACAATTCATGACTGAATGTCTACACATCGAATGCCCAGGCATTGCATTTGTGTGATTGCTAGCTAGCAGGTGACACTGGCTAGCAGGTAATACTAGCTAGCAGGTGACACTAGCTAGCAGGTAATACTAGCCAGCAGGTTGCACTAGCTAGCGTGTAACACTAGCTAGCATTTAATACTAGCTAGCAAGTGACACTAGCTAGCAGGTGACACTAGCTAGCAGGTGACACTAGCTAGCAGGTGACACTAGCTAGCAGGTAACACTAGCTATAGCAGGTGACATTAGCTAGCAGGTGAGACTACAGGTATGAACTTGTTGGACTTTCTCTCCCAATATAATTCAATCAACAACTAGCATTGCAGCAAGTTGATACAGAAAGAAATAATACATTAAAGCAGATAAATCATAGACCACTTCCAGTCAAGCAGGCATTGCAAATATGGCTTCATTTCTTCAGCAAGTCTTCGAAACTTCATACAAATTCACTTACTCGTCCCATGATAAATTCTGACCAGTGTTCCATGCAAAGATTACACCTTTATATCTAAAGCCATCCATTCCAATCCAGTAGTTAGTGGAGCTGTAAGACATGAAAATATGCAATTACATGTACATGTTTGGAATAAAATGAATCGACAATTGCAAAGCTACTTAGTGAGCATCAAGCTTGATGCAAATCAGAAATACAGCCTGACTTTACAATCAAAGTTCGACTGACTCAACAGGAAGTTGGGCTAGTGACATATCGGCTGACAAGCTGCCAGACTCTAACACTGCATATAATAAATTATGTAAGTAGAAACAGAGCATGAATAGTCAATTGCACTTTTGCTTCCAAGATATGTACATCAGTTGTACATTTTATGCAATAAACTACTATTCTATGGACATTGAGATCTCTTCGTCTCTTGGAATATCAAACAAGTAGCATAGGATCCAGTTATGCCCACCTGTTTTCGAGGCAACAGGATGAAATCACTACAATATTATGTCATGACACAACGGAACTGTCACCAAATTTCACTATGCATTATAGTGGCCAAGAGGTAATATATTGATGGTTATTTAACCAAGCGTGGTAATAGCATTAATCAGCTGAAAATCGATCAGTGTGTGGTGTGGTTAGACTGATCAGTGTATGGTGTGGTTAGACTGATCAGGGTGTGTTGTGGTTAGACTGAACAGTGTGTGGTGTGGTTAGACTGAACAGAGTGTGGTGTGGTTAGCCTGATGAGTGTGTGGTGTG
>JAOQGN010279653.1:0-10063 GCA_027564295.1 Himantozoum antarcticum | reverse complement strand
ATACATATCACCTTGTATAAAAATACATATCACCTTGTATAAAAATACGTATAACATTGTATAAAAATACATATCACGTTGTATAAAAATACATATCACCTTGTATAAAAATACATACCACCTTGTATAAAAATACATATCACCTTACATAAAAATGCATATCACCTGTATAAAAATGCATATCACCTGTATAAAAATACATATCACGTTGTATAAAAATATGTATCATAGGTATAATTATCAATAATATTACATGTACATGTATATATTATAGCTATAGGATAGAAGTTCTCATAATTTAGTACCGGCACCTCAAAGAACACACACCACATTTATACAATATGATACATATTGCCAAAACATTGGCTTTAAAAATTCCTTTACTACATGCATAGATGATACCATAACTAGCCATCTTTGATACAACAGTATCTGGTTGTAAGCGGTTCAGGTCCATCATACAATAAATTGTGCAATCGTTTATTAGCTGAAGAAGAGCATGGAGTATGCAAATTTTCAGTTTGGAAGCCTGCTGAAACTTGTCGAGATGGATTGCATTTGTGGCTGCAGTTTGACAACCAGTTCTGCTAGTTCAGCAATAATTTATCTGTGGTTTAGCTTGTGTGAATAATTAGAATCTGGTAAAACCCTCATTATATATCTCCAAAATCACAGGTACAAGGAAAGTGCATAAAATGAATGATGTTGGGATTAGTTCTGTTCAATGATGTGTTTAAAAAATATTGGGTCTCATTTATTTGATGTTAAAACCTTATCAAAAATTATACACCGGTAACCATAGCCGGCCATTAAATATTTAAATTTAAAATAGGCCTGCTGCCGATTGAATGACGTAAAGGAGTGACCACACGTACCGTTGTTGTTGCCAAACTATTGGCCGGAGGATAGACCTATAACCGGCAGTTGGTAATGTCATATGCACCAATGTCTATAACAAAGTTGTGCTTTGATAACCCACCCAGCAGTCGACTAGTGCTAGTAACTAACGTTAGCATAGGTGACTAATAATTGGTCAATGGGAATTATCTGTTCCAAAAAGTGGTAGCTGGTCACCGGTGCCTGTAAAATTGATCACAAACCCTAAATCCATCGTTGAGTTTTAGCGTTTTTGTACTACTTACTTCAGACTTAAGTTTTATATTCGGTGATGCTGGTTAGGTGAGAAAGACAGTAGCCTATGTGCGGCCACTGGCCAGGCCTTTACTTTTCATAATTATAATATGAGGCATGTACCGTAGTCCGTACAGTATGACCTTTATTATCATTGCTTATCTTAAAAAACAATTCAAAATTATCTTAAAAATTGACAACATGTCTTGCTACTAATTATGAAGCTTATTTGTGAATATTATGTAAATTATCGATTTTAGCTCTGCCGGTTGGTCTACAGGCTCTAATTGCATTGGCTGTTGTAGCTGTACTCGTACTAGTACCAGTAGTATACGTTATTGTTCGCAGAAAGCAAAAAAAGTCTGCGATTCCTGAAGCTCTGAGGCCATTGCTTAGTCGGATACCATGTTGTGCTCATATAAAAGGTAAGTTACATTGTTTATTATAGCAACATCTCTTATTGTTATTTATGGACCTGTTAGATCAAACTATAGTCTGATATTGTCATGGTCCAAGCTAATTTTCTTGTAGTTGAAACTTCAGTCTTCAGCATTCACAAACTTATGGTGGTTTTTATCTGTTTCTATTCAGAAAATGGCAGAAGTTCACAACATTTAACTGGTGGCAACACATTGAATGTTTCACAAAACTCTGACAACAAGGATGGCTTCACTAACGTGGTATGTACAGTATCTACTTTCCCTACTAGTTTATCACAGATGCATGATCACGTGGTAACATCTCAGTCAAGGGGACAAAAGCATTCAAACGAAAAACCTGCGTTTTATCTCACTAGTGGTGACCTGCGGCGGAGTCGTCTCCACATATATGTTTACAGAGTCGTCTAATATTATTCACAGGTTTATTTGTTTCCTTGGCTGAAATGATACAATGTGACTATGCATTGTCAATAACATGAATTCAAGCAAAGATTTTTAGTCTAAGTATAAAAATAAGGATTATTGATACAAGATCTTTGTAAAGTTGAGTTTACATCAAACCAACTCCGACACCGATTCCATCTATTTTGAGAAATCGTCCCAGTGTAAATGGCGAAATGGAGATGGGCAAGACAGTTGAAACCCAACAGTGTTCATCTTGGGTTCATCCGTCATGTCGGCCAGTTTTTGCGATCATGTGGGGCAATCTGCTCAATAGCTTCGGCAATGCTTATTAATTTCCTTTAAACTTGTCAAAGTATTATTCCTTGTCTGCTACGCCTGCGCAATGGTTTACTTTGCTATTTCCTTGAATGTGAAAGGATAAAATTGGTGAGCTGAATTTTTTGTTGTTATCAATTTCATCGCTACATATTATATTCTGTAAGTTTACTTCTATACTTTACTACTTATAAATACTAATTATTACTTCAGTAAGTTTTGCAATTAAATTTTTTTTGCATGCATTTGCACGTACCTAGTACAGTGAAATGGTGATTTAAAAATGAAAAATATAGAATTATATAGAAAAATTTAAATATAGAAGACGAATACGAAGTCTTGCTTGTCCTATGGAAACAGAGAGAATGCCAGTCATCCGTTTCCTACTATGACTAAAAAAAGTTGGAAATCATTGACTTAAACTGTTACGGTGTATGTGAACCCAACTTTAGAGTAATCTGCAGTAGGCATATGATTATATTATTTGGCACTGTGCATTACTAATTTAAAGTTGAAGCAGTGGTTGTACTAGTATTACACGTACATGTATGTACTACAAACAGTTGTTAGGTTTATACGAAGCTGTCCTGCTTTAAGTTAAGCTGCATGATAAATTTATAGGGTATAACCCGAGTTGTGATGAGTCTCCCCGGTAGCTGAGAAAAACGACAGAACTGTCACTTTTTCCAGCCGAAATTTAAAATGAAAATCCTGTATGAAAATGCTTCGCGCAAGTGAAACCTGTCATTTCTACATAGGCCTATTGACCTATAAAATATATCCGGTTTAAAAAAAACACTTCTGAGCAGGCCGTTGTGTTATTCCGGAAATATCCAAGAAATATTGAAAATTGGACTCATGAACGCTATTGAATATTTTTAAGTCAAGCGCGACAGTTTTGCCACACATAAACGTCGTCGAATCTGGGCGGAACGTCTTGCTCGCCCGGTAGTATAATCTGGACTGAATTTTGTCGCTCAAAATCGTCATGAATTCCAAGTTCTGTTTCCTGTCATCGCATAAACCTAGCATTAATGTTGGATTTTGTGCAATAATTGTGCAATTATATTAGTACTATATACTATAGTACTATATTACTATTACTATTACTACATATATAATGTAGTAAGTACTTCTAATTAAATGAAATTAGAAACATAAAAATATCGTTTTATAGGTATTTCCAATATAGAAAGAACGTGAGTGATACATACAGAATATTCCATCTTCAACTGTCCCTGACACACGGTACACCCCATATAAATTTTTCTGCTTTTTACATGCATTATATTTTGAGTACTGTTGTAGGGCTTTCAAACAGGTTCATCACCCAATAATACAACACAGAATTACTCCGTAACTGGGCGGCCTGTTAACAAGTTTAAGCAGACTGTAAATGAGAGTGAATTAGAAAGAGCTCCATCTTTTAGAGACTGGCAAGCTAATCGCCTACAACAACAACCAAAACTACCTTCCAATAATGCCGCACCAAGTACCGCCCAATCAAGGAATGGTTATCCCAATTACCCGAGCAGTCGCAACAAAGCCACTCCTACAGTGGAAGTGAATACTGTTCATAGCAATTATACACCGGTGGACCGTCGTATGCAACCAAATGCTGTCATCAACCCCGGACCAATTACTTATGCACCTGCAGGACAGAGGTCTGAACCATCAGAAAACACAAGGTCAAGGCAACCTTATGCTATTGCATCTCGTGATGGAAAAAGTAACTATGAATCACGTAGTCATCTACAGGGAACCAACATAGCTCAGAAACCACCATGGGAGCGGCATGTCGCTCAGAATGCCAGCCGATATCCAGTTGGCACGGAAAGTTACAGTAGACCACCTAGTTATGACTCAGTGGCTGTATCACCTAATCAGTTACGTCAAGCTTTGGAGAAAGTGGCCGTCGCTCCATCATATAACACTGTACATTACCAAAGAGATACAGAATATGATGCATCAGCCGACACCGTTGTTTGAATACGTAAATTTAATGCCACTGAGGCATAATGTTACACCATACCCTACATCCTGCATGCATCCGACATCCTATTCCATACCCCTGCATCATATGCCCCTAGAGGCATTGTCATTGGCAGGACTACACACAATTAAGGGTATAAGGCATCGGCCATCACTCCAACCCCGTGCATAGAAATTAATGTACTTCGTTGATAAATTTTCAGCTAGCTTTATTAGGGTTCGTCTTGGGGTAAACCTCCATTTTTTTCATGTGTAACTGTATATAATTGTATTTTTTTTTACTATATGATGTTATATATATTAAACTTTATTTTCCGTATACATTTGGTTATCGAAAGTATGATTGGACCATCATAATCATGTTTGGACCCTTAACCAAATCCAGGGCAACAGTTCACAGTATCTGTCCAATGAGTGATAGCGGATTGGTCTTGGTCAGGATGAGGTGGATTCCAAATCAACAGTTTTCCAAATTCAGGTTTTTGACAGATAATCAAATATTTGATGTATGCGCATGTGTTTATAAAAGAATTCTCATTTATATAAATTTCCATTTTGCCAGATTCGGGCTTTTCTACCTTTTTCAGGATTTCTCAATATTATTTTGTTAGGGTTGTTACATGTTAATTAAATCGTGGTGGAATTGCTTTACTGCAACAGTTCAGACTTGACACAATATATTTTACGAGGAAGAATATGAAGGAAAGGACACCCTCTACTTGATACTCTATTACTCATTATAATGACGCATAATTATCGTACACACTGAAGCTTCAACATTCCTAAAATTGAGTGCACCTACACAGCTATGTGGTGATGGTGACACCAATTAATGATTATATCATTAATAGATTATTTAATGAACAAAAGCACAGCTTAATTAAGCATGCTTCAGTCATATCTAGGACTGTCGCAGCCTTCAGAAAGACTAGTTCATCCACTTCCACACCGTCATATCATGAACTTGCTCATATTTTGGTTGTCAGTTTACAATGTATATATTTTACAAATGTTAAAAATTTCTATTTAAAAATATATGTTATATACATATTTATAGTAAACACAGGAAGCTATCTATAGATTAGATATAGATAGAATGCTAATAATGTTTCAGACGTGATCAAACTATGGTTATAAATAAATATAGAGATATTTTGAACAGTAGCAATAAAGTCACTATTATTATTATTAGCCTATTATTACTTCCCCAGATTGTTTTACCATAAGATGGGAAGAGGAGTAATAAAAATGTTCCAAGTTGAAGGACCAACCATCTGTGCAATGTCACAGATGGTGCTCAACAGTATACTAAATCATATAAATATGATATCAATAAAATATTAATATGATATGTTGTAAATATTATATTACAGTAATGAGAGATATTGTACATGTATATACTGATACTAAGTAGCCTTTGTGTGGTAGAGCATAGCCTGTCCCGCCAAGCTTTGTCAAATGGGGAGTCGCCCCCCACGACGAGTCCGGGCCATGAGAAACAATTGTTTCTCCTGGCCCAGACTCGTCGTGGGGGCAACTCCGCATTTAACAAAGCTTAGCAGGGCAGGCTAGGTATAACACTTTAAGACATCATAAATTTGTGAGATGATAGAAAATATCACTAGCTAGTGTGGATCTGGCTTGGTGTCGAGAGTAAATATTTTTGTTCCCCCAAGTTTTAGGTACCATTAAAATAATCTAGACTAATATTCAGTGTCTGTCCTAAAAGTATTAATAGAGTTGACAACCAATCTCAGCATTTGATGGTGGGCCAGTCTAGCTAAAGTGTGAACTCTGTGTGATGTTCAGTTTAAAAATAGTCCTGTTTCTTTGCGGGAAGGTAGAGGTAACTCAAAATTATACAACAAAGTTCTCCTTTCTTTTTTGTTTGAGCACTGTTGTTATCTATTCTATCAACACAGAGGATTACTATTCGATTACAGACATCGCACAACAACTAGCAACGCGACTGAATAGTTTGTATAGCATGGTATTGCATTGAGTGAGAGTCGTAATGGAAACAGCAATTCTTAAAAGCCACCTTCATGTAAATGGAAGTAGATGCCAAGTACAAGTATCACACCATAACGGCATGCAGTAGCATTCTGTCATAGTATAGGCTTACTAGTAAACTACTAGATCAGAAGGCAGGATTGACGTCATCCAAGTGGCAGCTCACCAAACAAGCACACATCAACGACAGTGTCTACAAAAGACAATAAAGTTTTACATACCAAAATACAAGTACTCAAGGTGCCAACTATCTTGCTAATGAGGTAATAAAGGAAACCAACGTTAACAGCTCAATTAAAAAGCAATTAATGAACAAGCAAAAACTTGTTAATGCGTTGTTGATTTTCCAATAACATTGCGTCTCCAAAAACAAATTGCAAAAGTCCACAACTTGGCTGCCACATTACTTTACCTGTTGTAGCTCTAATGTCCAGTGGAGCTCAAGAGTTTTTATGCAGGACTCAAATTAACAAAATTTATGGAAACCCAATTTTACCACATTAAGCTTACCAAATTCTAACAAGCCAAGAATAATAATTATGGTTGAGCTGAGCACCAATTAAAAAGTTGCAATAAATATCCTATGCAAAGAGCCTAGGGTTAATAATAACCGTACCCATGATGATAATGATGATGATGTAAGTGTATTCAAATAACAATCGGGACTAAGAGATTTAAAGTTAACTAAATTTAGGTTAAACTAAGATGTAGCGACCATGAACCATAGCCAAAATATGGCCCTTTGTGTAATTGTACAATTATGAATAGGTGATCAACACCTTTGACCAGACTATGATTTGATCGGTGTGACATCACAGCAGAAATTAATCTTCAGTAAACAAAATCATATTTCCTCATTATAGAAACAATGATTTTGCTTACATTCAACTCTTGAAATGTTTAATATTTATTTTCCCATTCATGACAATTGTACGATGCAGGATGGCTCAGGATCATTAGCAACCCCCCTCCCCCACCTCTCACCACCAAGCACTGCTAAACACATACCTTTCATCGGAAAACTTTCAACTAATAAAATATGGTGAGTAATGATAATTACTTACGCACAACCCTCCAGCTCCAAAAACAGTTGTGTAGAGTATTGGAAATACAACAATGGTAAACAAATCTGTATATCTAGTGCCACAATCCTGTAAAATACAATATAATGTAAATAAATAGGTATGATGATGATGATTTTATTTGTGTATAGCTTAATAAAATCAATAAAGATAATTCCTAAGTGAAAGACACTAAACACTAAAACACATTGCAGTAGTGAGATATGGAATGCTTGTGAATAGAGTAAAACATAGAGCGAGTAAATAAATAATAAAGTAAAAAGTAAATAAATAAAACATAGTGCAATGTCTAGTAGAGCGATTGGAAAGCCTGGATAGTTTAGTTTCTGTTGCAAACTACCTAATTATAAACTTTGCAAGAAATGGTGAGTGCTGTACAAAATCTTTGTAAGAGGGTTTATAATTTATATCAATGGCTTATGAACAAACAAAGCAAACTACAACGAGTACAATACCAGCACTCTCAAATATCCCAATGTCCCTACAATACTCTCATATAATTATGTCTATTTCCTATTGAAAGCAGATATGAGCATATTTAGTAAAGGGAACCCACTGTACATTATTTGATATTATTATTACCAGTATTATGATGGCAGAGGAAAAATTTATGAGACATGGAGATGTCTATGAGACAAAAATCTTTGTTAATTGATACCCATCTTTGCAGATAACTTGCGTCATTGATCTAATCGACCTGTAATCGACCTGTAATCGACCTGTAATCGACTTAATCAAATATATTTATGTGTACCTATATGATTGTATATTAGATATCATATTATGTTCCAACTATGGCTGTGGTATTGTGGTATGGCCAGGAAATTCTGGAAGGACACATGCGAAAATTGGTGAAAATAAAGTAGCTGTAATGGTATAAAGTATGTTATATGTAGGTCGTATGCACTCCTGAGTGTTGATCAAGCACCTATTAGCCCTTACCTTCGCACATAAATACAGAGCCTTATCAGTACCCGGACAGCACTGTAAGTCTGTTTGATAATTTATTCTTGGCATGTGTTTCTTGAGATCCATGAGGAATTGTGATGCATCAAGATCACGTGAATCACCTTCCCGTTCCAGGCGTTCGAATATAAGACTAATATCACCAATTATCTACAATATATATATATAATTATATATATATATCAGTATCATTATCCCTAAGAATACATCATGCAAATGTGAAATCCACATAATCCATCTTTCTTTATATTTTACTTGAAGTAGTTGCAATTACCAAATTGTACAATAATTTGTCTGGTACTTTCAAATTATTCATAATTGAAGAGCTCAGTTTTCAAAATATTGTACTTGCATGAGGTGTATAATTTGCATTACTGAGACAACTCAGAATTCAATACACGGCTCCAGATTGTGCGCAACAAATTAATACTGGACACGGGGAGCAAAATATTAACAATGATAATGGTAATTTTCTGCTTGTAACAGTAAAAGTCATGCTTGTTAGAGTGTGTCAGTGAGTTAGTGCCAGGTGCAACGCCTACATTGCAGGTCTTTCAAATATAATTGTATATTAGATATCATATTATGTTCTAACTATGGCTGTGGTATTGTGGTATGGTCAAGAAATTCCAGAAGGAATGTAATCAAGTTTAATTTAAATGTATGAAAACTTTTTAGGTTAATCTCGATTAAATTAACCAAGATTAATTTTAATCTTGATTAAAATTAATCTCAATTAATCTTTCATTATCAATAAAGTTCTAAAAGATAGCTGTCAATTTTAACACTTTAGTCCACAAATATTACCAAATACCAAGTGACTATATAATAAATGCAATCACCCAGATAAGCATCTAGATTCTAGATAATATTGACTATTTTGGTAACTTTTTATCATTGACACTGAAGAAAACATAAAAGTAATGGTTATTGCAGCTACAAACCATGGCTACATGGTACATAGACAATAAAATAAATACAATTTATTGAATATGTTCATATGGCACTTTTATTGCCCAAATCCAGTTTGTCACTAGGCTAGACTTTCCATTCAATCATTCAAAAGTGTAATGAGGTAAGTGTAACTGAGTCCAAATAATTTTAATTGGGGCTTATAATTATAACACAGTAAAGCAAGAATATCAGGCGACCAGTCAAATGGAGTTACGTTACACACTACAGCAATGGTGCTCCCATTTGTATAGGATGCTTTATTTCATCTACTCAAGCCCAGAGCATGATATTGAAGCTAAAAAAGAAATTGAAGTTGATTAATTTCACTGAAACTGAAGTTAAAAAAGAAAAACTTGAACTAAAGATATATCATCACAATTAAACATAGACAAAGCAATAAATATAATTTATCACAATCCTCACCATCAATTCATCACCTGAATTCTGAAATGTTGGTGGATTTTTATTTTAACAATGTTATTTGATAGCTAATGAAATTAAATTATTAACATTAACCGTCTAGCAAGCACGAAAGTCGTAGTACTAAATTGATGCAGATACAAGTGACCAGTGGTCAATGTCCATTCACTTTGTATGCAGATGTCAGTACCGAGAGTCTCACATGTACATTAATATATAACAGATATGATAAAATATAACTATAGAAGATAAAGTATACATATATATTATCCCACGACGGGAGGCGAGCGTAGCGAGCCGTTAGTCGTTTTATGATAACACCTGCGCTAGGATTAAGCAAGCTGC
>JAOQGN010279642.1:0-10064 GCA_027564295.1 Himantozoum antarcticum | reverse complement strand
GTCTAAATACAAATAGTTGTACTTGGGTTGTACTTCTTCTAATAGATATATTTATAAAGGTTGACAACTCCCTGATGTGAAATTTATCTAAGCAACTACACTACTACAGTATTACTAACAGTAGTTACAGTTAACCCGACACATGTTTCCTTGCTTGGTGCTTACTGTTACTCAGTTACTATGAATTCCTTGTACCAAGACAAATGAATAGTATTGAATATGTAGTAATAAATCTGGAGAATCTATTAATATTAAAATAGAGAAAATAAAATAATACCTGCTAATAAATCTGGAGTAATAGCAATAATATGTATCGGTTGGATCGTATCGGAAAAATCGGTCATTATGGAAAAATCGTATCGGACTGGATCGTTCAAAAAAATGTGGATCGTTGCAGCCCTACTGCCCGTGAGATGGAGAAGAGCTAGGCCCGCTATACATGAGGTAGATGCCAGTAGTTAACATTGGTTTACTGCTGCCATGGTATGGTATATGGTATGATATAATATGTCTTTATCTCCTCCAGCAACACTAACAGCAAGGTTTAACAGAAGTGATTATAATAAAACATTCACGCTACTTGGTACTATTTATATGATTAGTAAAATTTGCTGTGACTAAAAAATGAAATAAAAAGCTGAAAAAATGAAAATAGAAATAGATCGTCATGAGAATGTAGAGAAATTAAACAAATTGCTCTACTTTGCCTATCTAACAAAGAAACTGTGTTAGTATTTGGCCGTCCTGCATGCAGGAGTCGTTATCATGCAGGATATTCTGGTTTGCCCGTTTGTATTTCGCACAATCCTGC
Organism: Himantozoum antarcticum; assembly: GCA_027564295.1. Classification (NCBI taxonomy): domain Eukaryota; kingdom Metazoa; phylum Bryozoa; class Gymnolaemata; order Cheilostomatida; family Bugulidae; genus Himantozoum; species Himantozoum antarcticum. The sequence goes on along the minus strand of JAOQGN010279642.1, from coordinate 9,253 downwards.
TATATGATCAATATTGTCCCTTATGTTCTGATAGTGTTTACTATTTATATGATCCTTGATATAGTTTTAGATAGTAATCAGGGCACACCTTTGCAGATTTTTCTGGTAGGTGTTCTCTGGATTAATGATCTTCAATGCTTTTCGTTGTACCTTGGGTTGGACAAACCATGAGTTGGCCAATACCCCTAGGTTTCTACTCTGCCCTCTAATGCAGTCCAAAAACCAAAGCCCCAAACCCCCTGCCTTTAACTGTGGACACTAGCCTTAGAACAGAGTTTCCCCCCAGCCCCTACTCCCAGGCCCCGAGAGGTCACCAGTCCTCCAGTAACCCAATCCATGCCTCAGGTACAGGTTCCGAGGGAATCCCCGACTCACCCTACTAGAGTACTCACCTGGCCTCCCCTTCCTACGCCAGAAGAGGCTCTCCTGGTTGCTACTCAACAGCGCCAGATTAATGAAGTCCTCCCTGTACCCAACTGGCTGAGAGGTAAGAGACTCAGGCTCTGCAGCTCTTTCGCCTAGCAGGAGAGATCCGTATATACGCAAGACAGAACCCATTAGAAACAATATCTACACCAGTATACCGATAATTGAAGGGAGTTTGTGATGGTTTTCACTACCCACCCTGACCAGGTCCATGGTAGAGACCTGAGGATGAACTGACTGTAGATAAGCAGCATACTGGCTAGCTAACCTTATTATGTACTTACTGTTTATATCTATATAAAATTATTGTACTGTATGGCGGCAGGCAGTACAGAGTATATAGTGCAAATACTGATCGTCCTGCCGGCCTGCCAATTCCTGCTTTTGGCGATACCGGCATAGGTTCCGTCTATTGCTCTAATTATATAAGTGCGAGTTGCCTTCACTTGTTAATTTGATGTGTTACTGGGCAGTCGCCCTTTTTAATAAATGTGTATATCCACTACTTCCTTGTGTTATCTGTTTAATGTACTGTGTAAGGACATTTACCCTAGCCTGTACTGCCTCTATCTTAGAATAGGGACGTTACTTACCATTCTTCCCACTCTCTATTTAACTCAAGTTCTCTGACGGCATAATATGCCGGCTGAGGACAGCACCCAATAAAGAAAGTTCTGTTGGTTCCCTATCTCATTCAAGTTTCCCGTGGTCCGTAACCATCCACTCCCACTTCCAGAAGTGGGGGTAAACCGTTACAATATTTAACCAGATGAACATACAGAAACTAATTGAATCGAAGTATCATTCATTTCCGGATATAGCATTTGAAATCTATACATTTTCCATTGATTTCCATTGTGATGTCATAGCAGTTGCTATGGTGATGTCATTGGTCATGTGATTAGCCAAAGTACCTAGGACACGATTTCCTTATACCTAGTTATATAGAAAGCTTTAGCTGGTTTATACTGCTGTAATGCATTTCACTAATATTGCATTAGGGAAAATTGGTAGCTCCATGGGATGAGGAAACAGACATCACACAGCTGACCTGAGTTAAATTTCTTTGTGTTCCACTTGACTTGATTTGTAAAACAATCAAGCGATTGTGGTACAGTAATGTCATGAAATCAGTGTTAAGGGCCTCTGGGCAAGGTTCCCAGCCTAAGATTTGCCTGGGTCTGCTCCGGCCGTAAGCTGAGAGCAAATCGGGTGCCATATATGACGGCTTTGGCTTCGGCCCAATATTTCCTCAGTTGTGAAAGAACTAATGGATTTCAACATAACATTTAAGATATCATAATTATGGTTGCACATAAGATTCAATGTTAAAAGATTTCATATTTGTATGATACTTTCAACCTGTGACTTATATGTATTATACTGATGGCATTGAACTGATAGAGCAGTTATTATCCTATATTAAAGCAATCTGAGCAGTAACATACAAACGTCTACTGTTTTTGAAGATAGAAGCTAAGAAAAGAGAAGAAAAGCTAGCAGACTGGGAGCGTCACCAATCTGGTTTGGGCTATAGATCAAAAGTTAATAAGGTTGGTTGATGCACAGAACAATAATTATGTTGTTTACTATGAGATGGGTGTCATTATGCTCATTCTCCGCGGTGCGGTTCCATGGAGATATTCTCCCGTTGTTTATCAATATTATATTGTAGTAGATTGTTGTTTACCCCAATTGGACAATCATGGTTGTTGTGAGCCAGGAGCTAATCCAGCAACTATTCTGAAAGTTCTTCTTGGGATCTTATATGTTCCAAGTCATTTCTATTGTAGTAGATGAGGCCCTTGGCATCTTCTAATATACTGCTACACATGGAGTGAAGTAATGGAGTACTTTTACAGGAAACATTTGAAAATAGACTGTGGCAACAGCTGGGGATCAAACCTGGGGTTAGGCATGCTAATATTGGGCATCTTTCCACTGCACTTTATCAATTCATCAATATCTTGTTGGTTTTATCCATTATTAACTGCAGGGTGTGTAGCAATGGTAATGGCTCTTCATTGGGTGAAGAGCACGCAATGACAGTGCTTCTGCTATGGGGTGCTAGCATGGATAGCAGGCTATACTTAGTGCTTAGGTAATCTCATTATTTAGAACTCCGTAAAAACCACGTTTCTGACTTCATGTGTTCCCATAGTTGACATAGATGTGAATTTTCAGACTAGCAAATGCCATATTTTCAGACTAGCAAATGCCATCCTTTTTGAACTAACTAATCTTTAGCTAATGATCATTGTTTGACTTGGGCTTTGCAAATATTAATATTAATATTTATAACATTGATATTAGGCGGATTTGCGACCCAGTTCACCGTACCTGGGGGCGTGGCTTAAAATAGTTTTTCCTATTTTATTATAGTTTTATTATTTTCAATTAAATATAATGAAATTGGTTCATAAGTTCAGAACAACAAAAACATGACCCAGCAATATTTGGTAATCAGTTTATTAATTAATGTTGAGAGGTTTGATTGTTTGAATGATTGTTGTGTGAACCTTGGAGTAATTCAATATTATTTTAAGCAGTGGTCAAAGTGTAAGAGTTTTGTTAAAGGCTCTATTTCAAAATGTTTTAACACAGTTTATATATGCACATGGAAGAGATTTGTCTGTATTAAGGAATTGTTACAGGCTCATAGAACCTGTACACTGAGCACTGCTTTTGAGCTATTCTAAATCTAACAGCACAACATACGGCGACGTTTGTTATTTGTTATTGAATAGAGTTTGGTTTGCAGTTTTTTCCCTTCAATTTTGGTTCAGCTTTTAATTTTAATACAAATGGCACAAATTTCAACTTCAAGGACCATGTAATCTTCCTTAGCTTTAACTATTTGGTTAGTAGTAGTAGTAGTCTGCTATATCTAGTACTATTTATAGTAGCAAGTAATGTGAGTCTGACTCTGACTAAAAGTCACATTCATTTGAGACAGTCTCATTTCACCCAACAAAATCTCAGCCTCTCAACAAACTTGTGTTCCTGTACAGAAACTTTCTGTTCTCTTTTCGTTTGAGATCAATGAAATACTTGAATGCCATTACATGCATTGGAGTTACTGCCCCCATTGAGCTGTACATTGTCTCTTAGACACTGTGAGTCTAAGAGACACTGCAGAGCTCAATGTGTCTGTCTGTCCCTTGCACCCACAAACATGTTATGAGATGTGGCCATACTAGCGTGTATATAATTACATATCTGTGGTTTTGATCTTTGAACTTTGAAGTTGATGTCTAACTAACTGAGTTGTATAAGCATACGACTCACAGTGCTTATTAGATTGGAAGTTTTATTTGATATTGATAAGAACTCAAGTTATTGGAATGTTTGCAGAATAATAAACATTAAATAATTTATTTTTAATATTATATTGATGTACTGCTCACAGCTTTTCGTGACCTTTTGGAACCGTACCACAGGTAATATTTTAATGGGGCTAGGACACGGATTTCCGTACGCCTTTTTAAGTTTTGGAGTTGTCTCATTGTGGCAATGGGATACAACCCAAAATCCACTAGATTAGTTTCTGCATTCCATTTTAGTAAATATCAAACCAAAATGTGTATGCATCAAATTAACTACTTTTTAATATATAAATATCATAATATTGAGGATATATAGCCATTATTTCTTGAATTGATAAGAATTCCGAAGTATTAGTATTGTAATTGCATGTTTGTATTGCATTTATTTTCAATAAATCTGAATTGCAATATTTTGTAAATCATTGTACAAGTGAATAAACTCACTTGTATATTTGTTGTATGTGAATATTCCATGAATAGACTATCGTACTTACTGTTGCTTATAAATGATCATCATATTTATGCTTAAGTCAAATCACAAAATAAAAAAACCATTGCTATGCGGTAAAATCTGCCTTCACAATAATATTGTCCAAGAAGACGGTTAGTTTTTCCGAACTTTGCCTGAACGAGAACCGAACGTAGAAACCGCCACTAAGTTTCTAGATAATGGGGGAGGGGGGATCATGGTGACCTCATGATCGCTAACGCTGTAACCATAGGCTACAAGAAATGGCACTAATGGACATTTATCAAGAGCAATACAGACAGAATTGTCAGTGTTTGTATAATCTATTCCTAAAAGTGGTAATTTCTTAAAACATTTAAAATATTATATCAAAATCAGGCAAAATGGATATGCAATTATGGTTCTACAATATTGCATTATATTTGAGTAAGATTATCTTGAAAAATTCACAGTATAAATAGGTAAACAAGAAATTTATAGATTGCTCCTTTATAGCACTATATAATCTGTTGTGTACCGATTTCTAAAAGTCGTTTCAGACAGCACTATGCATCATAACGCTATACAGCAGAGTAAGATGAGCATATCCCCAAGGCGAAAATATTTTTGTGGATTTTGGTGGTACATCCTGTCTTGATGAATTTTGAGGTTCTTGGTCCAATGTTCTGGTGCACACAGAAGTGTGGGATCTGCATAGCCTGTGTTCTACTGAAATCTGTGTTGTCGGTTGGTATGGTTGGGGCACCGGTCTGCATTGGAATAGAGGTTCTGAGTCTAGTATGCGCTAGCACCGTAGCCTTAGTGGAGTTGGTGGTGGTGCGGGACAGTCGTTGTCGGTCTCTGAGGCAGGGGTTTGTAGCTCCTGAGCCTGCCGACCACCCGCTAGATGCCAGGAGGGGATGCACCATCGATGATAGATGCTGTCATCGATGGTGAGGGGTGCTACCACTGATGGTACACTTCTACCATCAATGGCACACTCCTACCATCGATGGTACACTGTTACCATCGATGGTACACTCCAACCATCGATGGTACAGTGTTGCTATAGATGGAACATTGCCACCACCGATGGTAGACTGCTGCTATCGATGGTGGTGGTGATGGTACCATCGATGGCACACTCCTACCATCAACAGTACACTGTTCCCATCGATGGCACACTGTTAACATAGATGGTAGACTGTTGTCTCCGATGGCATACTGATGCCATCGATGATAGGCTACAACCATCGATGGTATATCGCCTAGATCCCGAAAAGGTAATAATATATCCTCACCCTTTGTGCAACTAGGGCTCAAAATGCTCATCCTTACCACAAAAACTGAAAAATATATAAAATTAAAATAGAAACATTGACATACCCTTTGATGTAGAGAAGTATAATCCAGAGAGATTAGCAAATATCCTTCCCTGCGCATTGAGATCCAGCCATAAGCTGATAGAGTGGACAATAAGAGAGAGACGTAGCACAATTGACGAATGAAGGAGCTCGCTGAACATTGTAGTCACCAGTAATTAGGTGAATGAGCCCTAGAGAGGTTAAAGGTGAAAGAGTAACATAAAAGAGACAATTTTGCACACTGAAGCTTATAGCTTAGCTGTAATTTGCCAAACTGTATACCTCTAGTATCTTTCTTTGGCGCCCTAGCCTCCAAGGTACTAAAAGACTAGAGGATTGGAACACCACCACCACCTTTTCCAATGCTGACAGATGAGGAACCTCAAGTGATTGAACAGAGTCAACCCATCCTACCCCTCGAGAATGATACTTTCATGGATTCTTTTGGGGAGGATTCTTTTCGTCCAGACACTCCACCTAAGCTGATTATGGTTGCCAAACCACCCAAAGCTCCAATCACATCATCCTCCAAAACCAAGAAGAGAAAGATGGTGGATGAGTTGCCTAATCTACGAGAAGCAGCCGTGACAGCGAGTTAAGAATTATTAAATCGCTTTGATCAAATGTTTACAATTTGTTAGCTATCTATGATGTAGTCATACCATCGATGGTATACTGTTGCCATCAATGGTACAGTGCTGGCATCGATGGTACAGTGCTAGCATCGATGGTACAGTGCTAGCATCGATGGTACAGTGCTAGCATCGATGGTACAGTGCTAGCATCGATGGCAGACTGTGTCATGAATAGTGTCAAACAACAATTGTAAATTGTTCTATCGATTCAGTTACATAGCATTCACACCCTTTCTAAGACATTAATGGTGCCAAGTAATGTTTTGCAACTTAATCTATGACATAGACGTTGTTGTTGTTGTTGTTGTTGTTGTTGACCATCTGTCACTTCATCGATGGTACTAGGTGAACACTGACAATACTATTAAGCTGTCGATGGTGCTAAGTAACAATTCAATACTTTTTTGATCTTTTTATACACTAAACTTGCAATGCTAATGCGATTATTTGGTCTTTCCGCTGTAGGAAGTTGGATGCTGAGGATCTTGTCAGTATGGATGAGTCCCTCTCATCTCTGGATCCATACACCGTGATTGACATCGTCGAGGCTGAAGAGAAGGAGGCGTTTCACGGAGTGATGGGATTGATGACATACTGGTCAGTAGTCAATGGTGTAAGGGAGAGAGGAAAGATCATGGTGCCCCATAGATTCCTCAAACAATATAACTTTAGCAAAGCCAATCTGCATAAAATAGCCGTCTACATGGGCATGGTCAAAACCTCAAACAACAAGTTCCGCCACAACCTCAAGTTCGTCGAGGGAAGTTTTGGTACTGACGAGAAGTGCAAGGCGGTTAGAGAGCACGCCGACCAGCTTAGAAAGAAGACTAACCAAGAGCTTGATGCGATGTTCAAAATCGACTCCCTCACCAAGTTCAACCCTGGCACAGTGTTTATAATGCCCAGCCTGAGATATATGAAAAACAAAACTGACAGCGGTCTCGAATTTCGTATACCAATAGCCTGCTATGAGATGATTTCTCACGTCAAAATCTGCACCAGAAAGGTGTTTCTTCTCGCTAGACTGACAGTGGAAATCAAAAGTTACATTCCCGGTGCAATGTTGTACAAAGGGCTAAAAACTAGCTCGACAAATAAACCTTTCTATGACACTTCCTTTTGTGGATAATAATTTACTCGACGAGGAAGTCACAATAATCATCGAGCGAACGACATAACATCGTGGAGCCAAAGGCGCCCTTAACTGTTCCAAATGAAAGAGGAGAGGATGGAAGATTTGACTGTGAATGGTGTAAACAATCCTTTACCATAATATCGAGTCTACAGAGACACTTCTTTAAGCGTCATGATCATCCTTTTTCATCATTAAGAGTGGAGCAGGAAAGCAAAGGAGAACTGATTCACATCCAGAGACTATAACGGATCCGACACCTCCTTCACCTCCTCCACCACCACAACCGCTGCCACCACCATCACCGCCACTAAATACGGACAGTGCAGGACAAATGAAAGCAAAAACATGCACACCCTCATTTCCATCTACTTCGACATCACCTACGGAAGCTGAGGCTATGACAACATCGAGCATACCACACCCGCACAAGATGATTATGATGATGGAGTGAAGGATGATGCGATGAGAGATCCATTTCGACTGGAGACGAAGCAATGAATGACATACTTTTTAGATATTGGTAATCCATTAAAACGGAGATGAAAAGACTATGTCATAGATATTGTGAACGTTGGACTGTGGTCTTCGGAAATCAGTGACCAACAGCACCGGAGACATGGGAAGTGCTTAGCAAAGGATGGAGGGTGGAAACTTGTCAAATTAGAGTCAACTGTAGTTTTGGGGAAACTCCGCTACTTTCATTCCTCCTCCAACAATGACACAATGTTTCCCATAATTCTTAATATTTTGTAATATTGAAGAGCGAACTCTTTCAATTCTACGAGGACTTTGCCAACAAAGGGATCGATTTGCCATCGATTTGAGGGAGCAGGCCACTTTGAGGAGACCAAACACCAGCTGGCCTGTTCGATCCATAACTGACATTATTGCCTTTTACTTTTACAAAATAAAGAACATGGGAAAACTTGGGACAACCTCCGCTGTCATTACCCTCGTACATAGAAAATTCAAAACCCATTCTAAGTCTACAGAAATGTCCTTAGAGTTGCAAACTGTATGATGACAATCTATGTTTTTTCAAGTGTCTGTCTATTTTCCCGAGCTGTAGGGGTCCAAAACCGGAGAGTGCAAATGTGTCAGACTGCCTAAGAAAGGAGTGTACAATGCATTTGCCAGGTTCTCCAGACAAACAGACATTGTCGAAGGAAACACAAGCTACGAGTAGACCGACACCCCAGTCTGATGCTGAAGGGGAGCTGCAACGCCTATATGATCACAGAGATGCCCACAGGCATCAGACTGAGACTTTTGCTCACCCCTTGAAGAGTTGTGCTCACATAGTAACAGGCCTTCACTCCTTCATCACAGTACAAATATCACGACACTATCTGTTCACACAATATCCCTCCCTATATTGAAGATATTCTTATTTACCTATATACAAAATTATATAGAAATTATTATATTCCATTGATTCAATAATAGTTTTTTTTGTGCAAAACAATTTCATTTTGAACTTATTAACCCTTTTAGTGAATTATGGTGTGGCGAATTGACGTTTCATTGCATATTGTAATGAATACCTAGTATCAAGGACCTTACAATTAATTTCAGAGGCAAAGTCGCGATCAATGGTAAGTTGCAATAGTACGTATACTGTATGGTAAAGGGAAAGGGAATAACCGTGATTAGTAACTGATGCATCGTTGCACTGCAATATACAGTGCAACATCAATCAGAAAATAAATCAATAAAAGTGTTAATAAGTTCAAAATGAATTAGTTTTACAAAAAACTATTATTGAATCAATAGAATATAATCATTTCTAAATAATAATGATTGCATATAGGTAAATAACAATATCTTCAATATAGGGCGGGATATTGTGTGAACAGGTGGTGTCATAATATTTGTACAGTGATGAAGGAGTGAAGGCCTGTTACTATGTGAGCACAACT
>JAOQGN010279631.1:0-10065 GCA_027564295.1 Himantozoum antarcticum | reverse complement strand
TGAAAATGAAAGATCTGTCTGTATTCGGGAATTCTTACAGGCTCTTAGAGCCTGTGAGAGCCTGTACACTTTGAGCGCTGCTGACAATACAATCATTACAAATTTGAATAGTATTGCCTTAACATTTTATATTTATGCTTATCCGCTAAGATCATTTGGCGGAGCACATCATTTGGCGGAGCACATCTGAGATTTAAGGGTAACATGAAAGATATTCTCCCCCATCCCCACACTCAAGAGTGTTGAACCATTTAGAATGTGCTGTTGTGGTAAAATCCTACTCCCTAATAAACATATCTTGTCTCAAAGCCATCATGCAGTTGGACATTACAACATATACAAGCGCCTAACCACAGGAATCTTTTCGGAGAAAAATCTGCTGGTATTCAGTTCACCAGACCGCTGATGGGAGCTAATTAATACTCATACATCTTGGTAGGTATCAGATGGACCCACAATTACTATAAATTATATCCTACATAGAGCCTAGCTAACATTTCTAGTCTGAACGCAAATGTGCCGTTTATAACATGTGAATAATAACATAAAATATATTAAACCTAGCCACAATAGAGATTAATGATAGCGTTGAGCGTAGTTACAACAGTGTCAGTGTAAAGTAACATAGAATACGTATAACCCAGTCCTCTCACGTTGCCTGCTGCTCATCAAGCTACTAGTGAGACATGAACGCAACGCTAAGAGAAAATGATAACAAAAGCACACTTATATAACAGTAAAATACTTACTGCAATCACATACTACGTTAAAACAAAATCAATCGTTTTGCAATATTATATTAATAAAATAATAATAATAATATTATTAATTAATAAATATGAGATAACCCAAGATCAAGTGAAATCTTCAATATTATGAAATTTAATCAAGAATAGAGATAATAGCAAAGTATCAAGTCAATGTTCATCAATCGTATTGGCAGCACATGTGAACTTACATTAAACTTCTCACACTGCTTTTGAGCTGTATCGGGGAGAGCACCAATGGTTTTCACAGCCTTCAGTGTTTGTTCAAAGTCACCTAGCCAATGAACTACATCTTCAACCTCTCCAAGGAATGATTTCACCTACAAGAACAGGTCCAGTGTCGAAACACATACGTCAGGTGAACAAGCTATCTTATTAGAGCTCCGTCATAATAATAATACAATGCAGCTCGCCATTACAATTATAGTCAAAATGGTAACAGTTCGATGTATCATACATTAATTTTGTGCACCCTGTCAGAGAGCAGACGGTGCTTGTGACATATCAACATAAATTAGCAGCCCATAAAGCACTACACACAGTGCAATTAGCAACATCCGATGCCGCTATAAGCCTTTATAGGTACACTAGGACAGAGGTATAACTATACGAGTAAGTGGTCAACATACATATAATACGACAAGTGGACAACGACCCAACATGAGCATTTCGATGCAGGTTGAACAATCTAGCACTAAGCCACATTGTTCACAATAAGAGGTGAGAAGCGAGTATACGTAGGCAAGTTTCTGTGGATATGCTAATGTGGAAGAGCTAGCCAGCATGTCTATGTCCTAGATGTAGTTTACTCACCTTGGTGAGCTTTTCTTGTAGCTTATTTCGTTTATCCCTGAGAGAACTGTTTACAGATTTCCACAGTTCATTCATCTCTTCCTGTTTTCCTAATAATGGTGAGTGTTTACCACCGGCTTCGTCAGCCTTTACATCGGCAAGGCTGCTGTTTAGTGACTTAACCACTGACTCCTGATTGTCTAAATCATCTTGCACCATCTACAATCATCATACCAAAATTTATCAACCTGGATTAAAGGTATATCCCCATACCTCATAATGAGTGATTAGTGGTAAAGTGCCTTCACAGGTCTTTTCTACAGTTACATAATAGGCAGTTTTAGCAAAATAGTATATCCAAAAATTGAGAAAAACTCAAATCCACCACAATTACATCAATGTCAACTTAAATTTACAGCCAAGGTAATCATACGCGCATTAGTTACGTCAACCATCACACCAAATTGTATCTGATTGGAAAGGAAGTATTATTCAACAATAATTGCTACTATTTTTGGGCAAATGACTGCAATTATAACTACACGCAACAATTAACCCACGCTCTAAGGCCGAGGCAACCCTAATATTGTGATGTAGGACTAAGTACCTTGAGCTTCTTTATATGTGTTTCTAGATATTTAGGGTCGCCGTGCACATGGTCTAGTTCTGACAGTTCATCTTCGACTTGCTGCAGATAACCATTGACGTCTTCTAGGGAAGTATCCAACTCTCCTAGCTTGATGAGAGTATCTTGCAGAGCTTGCTATAACCAAACACATGATAACAGTACAGACTACAGACTGAGTCTAGCTAAGCTACAGAGAGAGAGAGAGCCGGCAGGTAGGAATAAGGTGTCGCAGAGACCAAATCAATACAATGAAATGAGTGTAACTAACATCAAACTAGAGCGTAGTAATAGGCAGAATTGAAACAAACCAGCAATCAACTAAACAATCAACAAAACCTGTGATTAGCAATGAAATAGCTGGAAACTGGTTCTACAAGTTCCACATTGTGTAATTTTCAAACAATCTTGTTACTTAACAATGTGATGGAAATGGTTCACTACTGTGCCATACCCGTTTCCCATCTACTATATTCTGTCAATAGTGAAAGAAAATGCCAACTAATAATTGATAAAGATAATGATGTGGTCTAAGTTAAAATCAATCACTGTGCCAAATTTCCCAGTGAAATGAAAATTTACTATACAAAATATTAAAAAAGAGGAAATAGTCTGGAGTGAAAATGACAATCGGAGTGAATTTGGGAAGTGGTTGAGGGAACAAATGCAGACAGTAACATTTAATTAATCATGTAACTGTCGACCTAGACATAAATTAGTTGAGACCATGTCACTACTGTCTACGCATCCCTGACCACACTGCGACTGTTACATCCCTGACTACACTGTGACTTTTACATCCCTGGTCACACTGCGACTCTTACATCCCTGGTCACACTGCGACTCTTACATCCCTGGTCACACTGCGACTCTTACATCCCTGGTCACACTGTGACTTTTACATCCCTGGTCACACTGCGACTCTTACGTCCCTAACCGCACTGAGACTCTTACATCCCTGATCACACTGCGACTGTTACATCCCTGGTCACACTGATACTGTTACATCCCTTACTTTTATCCAGACCAGATTTAGACTTTAGACCAGATTTTTGCCATAAAATTATATTCTCAATAAAAAGGCTACTGTAGGCAAGATAGAAAACTTTTGAAATTGTAATTATCGGCAGAGTATTGATTACCGGAGCCATTTAACTTGAGCAATGACTTTCCATCCAACATGGAAATGTGGAGGATCCAATACATCAACGATTCGTTCTCTGTAAACAGTGACAGAAACCTCTCTGCATCTGCATCTATATCTATAGTATGATTGATATTAATCTTTCTAATTTATAGTAGATCTCCTCACTCATCAAAAATCAAAACCTTAAAAAGGCCTTGCTAAAAACTGCTGATTAGCTATATAAATGTACATTAATGATGTTTGTAGGTTAATAGTCCTGACCAAGAAAAATCTCCTGTTAACTGTTGTACCCCTATTATCACTAACCATCTGTTGTGAGTTGTCTTACCTCTCGATCAAAGATGCCATCCACTAACTTATTCCACCTGTTATTTATGTCTTCCACAGCGACAATGAAGTTTTCTGCAGCCACGGGTGACTTATTCTTCAATGCCTGCACTGAGCTGTTGATACCCTCAATGGCCACACATTTGCCTGCAAAACAACAACAGAAACACAGTCAGCATGCTGCCCGCAATGCTAACATGTCAATCCACTAAAGTTGCTACAACCAAAGATATAATCTTTGTTACCGTCAGGGTTCAAGACAATCGGATTAATTTATTATTTAATAAGATAACTACAAGCCATAAACAATCACATAATAATTTACCAACATAATAATAGCATAGTAATAGTAAATTATAAAATTAATTATAATTGATATTAAATTAATAGTACTCAAAAAATGTGTTAATGTTAATATATTTATACGTATTTCCAATTACCAGGTAGAGGCGACTCATTTACCATTGATTTTCTTTAAAAAATGATGAATTCCAATGGTCAATATCAATAGGCAATGGTCAATATCAATAGGCATTATGCTATATTAATAAAGAAATTTTAAAAAGTACATGTATGTATCCAACTTGAACAGATTCTACTTGAAGATTTAAGGATTCACTTGATTTAAATAAAAACACGCCTTTCAAATTTAGTAACGGAAAAATATTTACCAACTGCTTGAAGTTTTAATATCTTCACTTCTTCAATTTGTATTTTGATGGACCTAATATCAGCGGCTATAGGCCCCATATTGCCTAGCGTTTCCTCAAGTTTCGGAAGCCAACTGAGAACACTTTCTATCTCTTCCTCAAAGTGACTAGCTCTCTCCATGGCCTCTTTGAGCGCCACTTGACGTTCCTCTAAGATATCACCTATTTCTTCAAATATCTCACCAGCTTCCTCCACACCTCGACTAATGTCCACTTTGCCACTTTCCCCTATAAAACACACATCAGACCATGACGCCACACAATATAACGATGTTGCATTTGAAAAGCGCTTCGAGAATAGACAATAAATCAATAATTAGGATTGTGTTTTACATTCATGGTATGGCCAAATTAAACATGTAAGTTGTCTCCTATTGCTGCTGTCAATAACACCATTCTCAGCAAGAGTGTGAAAATTAATTGCGTATAATTTAAATAACTAACACTTCCTTTCTAGCCAGTTTACAAATATTACAAATTACATATTACAAATATTACAAATAAGGGGCACACCAACTTAATTATTTAAGTATACCAACTCGTTATTTTACTAATCATCATTGGAGGTGGACTGTCTTCCTTTGGCTCAAAGCCTAAAGAGTTAATAAATAGCCCAATTATACTTGATCCCACCTGCATAGCATTAAGGTTCAGGTAGAGCAAAGTGTGGTTAGATTATCATAAGCAACGTACATGTACATGTAGCTCTACCATTGTTACGTTATGTAACCTTATTTATTAAGCAACACAACAACCAACTACAAATTAGATAATAGTTAATTGCCAGCTAGTAGTACTTATATGGAAGTCTTAAAGTATTTCATCCTGCGGCGGCAGACAAAGAAAAGTATCAATGCTATTAACGTTCCCAACGAAGCCCCACTGTCAAGTGTTCACCCTTTAAGGTTTATGTTCATAAAAACATACAACTTCAAGGGATAGGAAGGCTTCACACCTGAGCCTAATGCAAGTATAGTCAAAGAGCAACCAAGTTCTATTCATGCAAATTTTAAAACGAATTAAATATTTGTGTGGTGAACATACATAATAATGGATAAATGCGTAATAGACAGGGCCAACACACCTTTAATAGACAGGGCCAACGCACCTTTAATAGACAGGGCCAACACACCTTTAACAGACAGGGCCAACACACCTGTAATAGGCAGGGCCAACACACCTTTAATAGACAGGGCCAACACACCTTTAATAGACAGGGCCAACACACCTTTAATAGACAGGGCCAACACACCTTTAATAGCATTTAATAACACAAGTTAACAAACCCACCAATAAGAGGAGTCAATGCCTCAGACATCTGTTTGGCTTCCTCTAACCGGGGCATGGCCTCTTGTAGGCACTGTGAGATCTCCCGATGTTCTTTGTCTTGTTCTTGTATTAATACGGATTCCGCCTAAACGAAGAATAATAACATTTGTTATTAGCTTTGGTGTAGGATTTTTTTTACACAGCTTGTTCTGTGAGAGATTATTTATAATACATCTTGCTGTGACATCATCTCAATAATATTACTATTACTTACTGCTGGATACACTATATTGTCACATAAATAATTATATAAAAGTACATGAATACACTAGGGAGCGTAAAGGAATGTATAATAAATAACACTATATAAAATTATCATACAAATTATTTTTTATGTTTTTTACATGTTTTGATTACATACAACGAAACAATGTACAAAACCATCGACATTGACATTGCCATTGACACAGAATGACCGAGATTCTAAACTAACCCAGTCACACAGCCTAACATCAGCACACAGTACAAACCTGTGGAGAGTCCTGCGAGTTTATACAGTCCTGTATATCTCTAAAGCCAGTCATCAAGTCATTATATATATTCCAGAATCTTTGAGCAGCTTCCAAAGCATCTTCTAAGCTTCGACCACGAGACACAGTCTTCTGCTTAATCTCGTCATTTAGTACTTCCATTTCTGAGATCTTCTGTTCAATTTCATCAACTACAGGGTTTCAAAAGCATCGAAGTGTGAGCAAATTATTATACCAATGATGCAATGAGCTCTGATCTGCATCACATAGCTGTCGCAGCTCGGAATAACTTAGTAAACCAAAAAGGTACCATATCTGACCCTTCCAATTAATAGTACTACCATTTATTTTATGGTAATTCAATTCAGTTTAATGAGGTAACAATAGCCAGTAAATTAAGGAAACCACCACCTGGCATAAAATTAAAAATTGCCATTGCTGTTTTCAAGAGATTCTTAGCAGGTGGACTTTGAAAATACACATTTTGTGTTTACACTCCACCCCTACCATCTATCTTTATTCTCTCCTCCTCAGGAAGACCTTCATGTTCCTTAGATCTGACTTTGGTGATGAGGTCAACAGCCGAGGACTTGATGCTTTGTATGGCTTGTTGTCGGTCAGCTGTGTCTTCCATGATAGCCTATAGTAAACACGAGTGGATCATTGTCAGTACTGTGGGTTACAGAGAGATAATAATAATAATAATAATATAATAACTTGTAACAATAAGACTACATAATTATCAGAGGTACTTGGGTGAACCTTACACCTATAAGCGTGAACCTATATGGGTGAACCTTACACCTTACAGCTATAAAATTAGCAATTTAAAGTTTCCTCAAGTGTCTTGAGTTTAGAAGATTACATAAATTAGTTGTTATGTGCACATTGAATTGACAGTAATAGACATCTAACAGCCCTCTAAATGGACAGTTCTTGTCAGTGAGGGGCCACTTTTATGATATTTTATTGTAGTTTAAGTCCACTTCTATAGTTAACTTAGCACCTTTATGGAGATGCTAACTTTGAGGTATTTGATATGATATCAGGCTATTACATGTAGGTCTTTGCTACAATGTGTTGAAATGTGATATCTTTATAATATTGATACACAATTCGACTGCACAACTGCAGACTGTGGTACATGTACACCTGTAAAATGGTGGTTGTAGAATGTACATCTGTACAGTGCAAACTGTGGTACATGTACACCTGTAAAGTGGAGGTTGTAGAATGTACACCTGTACAGTGCAGACTGTGGTACATGTACACCTGTAAAATGGAGGTTGTAGAATGTACATCTGTACAGTGCAGACTGTGCAACTGCAACCTGAACCAAGCCAATACTTCATTCGCAAAGATTATCCAAATCCATTACAAGTTAAAGCTGAGATCCATTATACACAAGTCGTGTCTTTAGTCCAATGCTGCCGTCACTCATAAAATTGCAACAGATTTGGCACTTTACCTGCATATATAAGTTCCTAACTGAAGGAATAATGTAAGGTTTTAATGTTGTACTCACCTTGTTCTCTTGGATTTGGTCCATGATTTTGCTGACTGTGGAGGCGATAGGCTCGGCATTGTCAATCTGGTTATTGAGATGTGTTAGCTCGCACAACATGCCATCTATAGCATCTTGTACCTCAGAGGTAGCCTTGTGAAAGCCTTCTGCTAAAGCGTTCAATCTGGGAAATAAAGCATCGTACACGTTACAACTACAACAAAACTACATCAACCCTAGTCTTTCGTCTAGCTGCTGAGGGTCTGGAGAGTATGAAAATGAACTTATAGCTCTGCCAGGTCCAAGCGATCAATGACTACATAGCAATCTTATACTATCTGAATATGCTTAAGCCTAGTTAGTGACCGCAGTTCAATATTTCCAATTCTAAGCAAATAGCTTTATACAACATCTGAATATCATATTTAATTCTGATCAACGTTTTCGGTTATGAAATATTATTACTAACACAAATTAAACAAAAGTAAAATTCTGACAGTAGCCTACGTACCTATTTCTGACAGTAGCCTACGTACCTATTCCTGACAGTAGCCTACGTACCTATTCCTGACAGTAGCCTACGTACCTATTCCTGACAGTAGCCTACGTACCTTTTCCTGACGGTAGCCTACGTACCTATTTCTGATATCTGCCTTGACCTCGTCATATTTATTGTTGACCTTATCCAGCAGGTTTTGTACTTTTTCTGCTTCTTCCTGTGGACAAAGTATCTTGACTTCCTGGCCTGTGTTGTTTATATCTTCTATTAGAGGTCTGTGATCGTCAATGTATCGCAATGATGTCTATAAAAATACATGCATACAATGTGAAGCAACTGCTTGAACTTTGCATCAACGCTGCAAAACTTCAAAGCCATCCATTCAAAAGTAATCAATGTAAACGTAATAGAAGTCTTGTATCGCAAGAGTAAACTAGTTTTCCAATTTATCAATAAAGGAGGGTGATAGTAGCCGCCCCTCCCCTATTCTACCATTCAATAGCTTCAGCTGCACAAAATTATAAATAGCGTGTGTGCGAACTAATGAACACATACAAATATAATATTATCACATACTTTGATCAGTGATTTTATTAGAGACAAGAAACTTGTTGGTCAAATCTTTGATTTAATTCAAGTTAACATTATGTAATACGTTCACTTGAAATTGATCAGACCGAGTGGTAGTGATTTCAGTTGGGAGTTATCTTACTTCTCGCACCATATATTGAGAGCTTTTCCATCAGTGTAATGCAGCACAATTTCAAAACTTATTACTAGTGTTTATCAGCATGAAACTACAGGTGACATGTTAAGGATACTGAAGGCGGTACCAAATGTGGAAGTTTCAAATGTACCTAGTCTGGAATAGCAATAAACTTGTATTTATCTACCTGTTCATCTACTTGTTATATTATAGTGTCAGACACTATAAAACAAATTGGTTTGCTGTTTTGCTGTAACCTAACATTTCCAGATTTATTTAGCCGCAGCCTAGTTATAAAAAGTTGACACAGCAGCAAATTATACAACTTCAACAATAAAAAACTGTAAAACTTTTTACCGATAGTATAAAAATAGCAACTTATACCTTTAGAGAATCTTGTTGCTTTTTTATTTGCTCAGGGTTGTCATAGGGTGTGCCAAGAGAGGTAACTTCATTGCTAATTTCTTCCAGCCATATACCGATATCGGCATGATGATCGTGAAAGTGCTGCACCATAGGCACAGCCTCTTCTAGTAGGTGCAGCCGATCACAACTCATCTTCCACACCGAACCTGGTAAATAATAAATAGTGACATAACTAGCTGCTATTGCTAAGAGGAATGAACTGTTGAGACAGTTTGTACTTTTTGAGTAAAAAAATATTTGTTTACCCATAATCTAGATATTACGACCCCGGCCACAATTGTTTTGTTGATTGATGGTAGGCCTGTGGACCAAACCCAAACAACCACATATTGGTCGACAAGAGCGCTCTGTATCAGCCATAATAGAATTGTTTATCCTGTTTGCTGGAACAACAAGCAGTGGCTTTGCAAGGACGCTTGCACTTATCAGGAAAGGGTGCTCGCTTAATGTTTGACAGAAATATTTACTAGTAAGAAATTGTATTAATTAAATATATCTGGAATTAAATTAAAAGAAGAAATGTGATAAGTGAAGGTAATTAATAAGAATATTGCAGCACTTGCAATAATTTACAGCAACCTCGGATGAATAAAACATCCCCATTGACAGCTGATTATCATCGATATGATAAATAAGTATGCTCAACCCCTCCTTATTTGTGGAATACTATATGTAAGGGTAGTATAACCATTACAGTACACTCGATAATCTCCTATGTGGCCGGTAGTGCCAGGATCTACGCCTTGGACTCTAATTGTGTTAC
>JAOQGN010279620.1:0-10065 GCA_027564295.1 Himantozoum antarcticum | reverse complement strand
TGTAGTACACATTAGTGGGTACACATTCTGTAGTACACATTAGTGGGTACACATTCTGTAGTACACATTAGTGGGTACACATTCTGTAGTACACATTAGTGGGTAATTTTCCATTAGGCATTGGTATTGAGCAAATGTTTTGCATTCTTTGTACAAAATGACTTGTCCAAATCCACACAAAGGCACAGGCTTCCTACCCATGGTGTCTCACTGAAGAACTGAGAGCTAGCTAATTTTAGGAGGGAAAACCTGCCTTACCTCTCATCTTAGAGTAAGGCTGTTGAGAATCAACATTAACTATTTATTTATTGGACCTCAGTGACTTATTAAGCCGCATCGTTATGTCTTATGTGGAACTAATTATATATAAAAATAATGTATTTTACATAGATTTGTACAGGATGATATCACTTGACTTGTTAGTTTCTATACATTTATATATTAGAGCCATGCATCGCCAATCCCTATTGGCCTATATTACTATAGGTGAGAGAGTGGGGTTGTTATAGCCTGCCTATACCGTCTACACCACAATCACAGACTATGCCTGCAACTTGTGTTACTTATTGTCCAGTATTACCATGCAGTTCCTATCCCTATGAGTCTAAAGACAGAACATGCATACGTATATATTGCTAATATATATAATATAGACTACATGTACTTGTAATTAGTGAAGCCACAAGGATCAACAAGGATTGATACTACAAACCAGCAATCTTTGCTACTTGCTGTCACATAATTATGGCCAAAAACTGGAACACTTTGTATGTTTGATGACTAGTGATTAAAACTACTAGAACCACAAGGAATGTTTATAACCACTCACTGTCGCATGTTAGTCAAATATAATCAAATATGTCATGAATCTTTGTTTTTGGCTTGGTTTTCTGTCAACCTTACCTCATTTTGCTACACTCATTATGGGAACTAAGGAGTTGTCTCCCCGCTCTCCTTTTTTTTACCTTTGCATACTTTACCTCTTTATCCGCATGGATTATGGCCGATTATCAGCTCGATGCCGTCAGTGCTGAGGACGGCTTTGCACTGGACCGCACACTGGCATTGAACTGGACTATGTGTGTGTCACGTAACACAACGCCGTTTTCAGAGGAGGGCATCGAGCAGATAACTCCGTGCTGAAACTCCACACTTTAAAACTAGCAAATGCTCAAACTATTAATTCACCACTTTTCCTATTGCATTTTGCATTGCTAATCTCACAACGTAATGCTTATGTAATCTTAGTCCGGAAGCAGTGTAGACCCAGACAGGATTGTGATGGGTATATTAGCTGACACTTACTGCAGAGCTTATCTCTCTTTCCTTATTGCACTTGAGAGGTCATTGAGATGCAATTATCATAGCATTGAACAACTTCTAGTACTTCATAAAATAGCAAGATTGTAACGGTACGGCAGCAGTACGACAGCGACAAACATCAGACCATTTCTGGGAATTGGTATAATAAAACATCATGAAATTAATACAAGAGCGGCTTAGGAAGTCATTAACATTGTTGCTACATTTTGGTTTTGCAAACAGTTTAGTTTGGCAAAAAAAACAAAAACAATCAGTAGGCTGAGATTTTTAGCAAAGGTTTGGATTTCCATACTATTTCTTGTATGGAAGTATTTACCTGGTAAACATAGTAATGGTAATCCAACTGTAGCTATCTCAGCCTACTGATTAGTATCAGGGGCTAGATGGGAAACCCACTGTTGACAAGTCAAAGGAGGAAAACCTACTAAGGGCGAAAGAACTCCAGGCCAGTAGCCTGCATTAGGCCGGCCAGTAGCCTGCTGCATTGCTGCAAGCAGATTACAAATCTAAGCCACTCAGCTGGTTCAACCATACAGCTAGACCACTCTGCTAATTCAACCATACAGCTAGACCACTCAGCCAGTTTGACCATACAGCTAGACTACTCAGCTAATTCGACTATACAGCTAGACCACTGAGCTAATTCGACCATACAGCTTGACCACTCAGCGGGTTTGACCATACAGCTAGACCACTTGGCCAGTTCAACCATACAGCATTTTACCATACAATTTCACCATAAAGCGTTTACAGTGTATTGTGGTTGTCAAATGCATGCTTAGGATCTTCAACCTACTACTTGGAAATTGCGAGATAGGCTAGCAGCCCACTCTAAATACAGCACCAACAACAGGAGGACAAAAAACAACCAATCCTTTGGTTACAGCTGCACCTTTCTTGTCAGTGAACAAACCTTGAACCACAGGCTAACGACTCTGTAGATCATAGTACAATACTCATTGGTAGAAATGTAAGTACCATAGGTATATGATGCTTTCAGTAGTGCAGTATCCTAGTAACATGGCTTGTAGCCTAGCTTGCCAAGCCACATGCTTTGGGGGTTATATGCCCCTGATCGGCGATGGTGTTGTGGGGTGGCCTGGTGTGCAGGCACCAGGCCCAGCTTGGCAGCCTGGGCCCATGCCACACTGGGAGTAGTGCTCTCTTGTTGAGTTGGTGGCGGTGTGAAAACCACAGAACACCATCGCAGGCCGGCGGATATAACTCCCAATGCATGTGACTTGGTAGGCTAGCCAAGACACCATTGCACCACCAACTCACGACACCACCAACCCAAGACACCACACCACCACCAACCCAACCAATAGAAAGAGAGCACTACTCCCAGTGTGGCATGGGCCCAGGCTACATGGCTGGGTGTCACACCAAGGGGGAGTTCTTAATACCAGTGTTGTAGTTAGAGTAAAATACCAGAATTGTAGTTAGAGTAAAATTGGGTACCTTTTCGATGCAATTAAGTTTGAATGAATCGGCCTGAGGCTATGAATCAAGTTAAGATGCTGCCATTGCATTGTATTTATCCATAGCCTCAGCTCTGCAAATATTATCACATATCTTATAGGAAGACTGTGTCCCTGTACTCAAGGTGATGGGCTATTTTCAAGTTTGGAGATGAGATGAAAGGGTAGCTCTAGATAAATCGAAAAATTTGATGGGCTAGAAAACAGAATCTAGTGTTTGATTGATGCATCGTAGCCTTCTTTAAAACTTTGTGGGTGACACAAACAACACCCCAACTCCACAATCAGTATCTGCTAGAATGCTAGGCTAGGTGCATTAGTAAATTTCTAATTTCTTGGAATCGAGAAGCTGTGCTCAATATATTGTATTTATCTTCCTTCCATGATCACGGCACTCAGATTATTGTCTAGATGAGTGTGAGAAGATTGAGACACATAAACAATCTTCTATTTATAAGGCTCTTTATAATCACATCTTATATAAGATGTATATATATATTGTTGTTTTGTTATATGTTGATGATGGTGGGAACCACTAAAGACGAATAAAATTATCTACCTGGTATGCACTTTAGTAACTCTTATACGGAGGAACTCTTTCAGAAAGAATTTGTTTTTCTTTGGAGACAAATTGCTCTCAGAAGTAAAGGCGGAGTAGATACTGGTAGTAATGCTTTGACAGTCTTTGGTTTGGTCCAGCATCCCATATCACAGGCCAGAGCTCTAACAATTTATTTATTTGCCGTTTCATTCTGTGGAATATCTCATAACTATACACTAATTTCAGTTGATGTACGCATAATATTTCACCAAATGCTTTTCAGCCAGATAAGTGCCACTTAGCACTTTATCAGGAGGAGACAACTTTGCCACCAGCATTTTTGTGCCAGGATATTGGTTATACTTTGCAAAATATGTAGTTCAAATCATGTGAACCCAACAATTGGGAGTTGTGGCCTCGGATAGCTGAAGGCCGCACCCCTGGGTGGCCTTCAGATACGCGAGGCCATAACTCCGAATTGTAGGGTTCACATGATTTGAACTAGAAAATGCGCAAAGTTACAAATGCCTCATTTCAGTGCACTTGCACTGGTCAGTTCACTGCTTGCTATTTTGTTAAGTGCATGCTATCAATCTAAGCTTTGCTTGACAGCGTTGACAGCAATAATTGCATACTTGTTGTAATCATACTAATATCAGCACTTTTATGGGCAGAATGAAGTAGATTTTGTAGATAAGTAATTAGATCAATATAGGAAGTCAATATCAGTGCCGAGCCCGCAGTCACTTCATGTTCGTAGCTTGTGAGAAGAGAGATAGTATCCCAGGCTGTTGTATGATAAGGGTGGGAATGAGTGGGTGCCAACCCATTTGATGAGAAGCTGTGTGGACAGGCTAAAGTGATATTTTGTGATACTGTAAGTGAGGGATTTCTAGAAAGGCTAAAGTGATATTATGTGATGCTATAGGAGAGGATTTGTGGACAGGCTAAGTGATTATTTGATGCTGTACGACACCAACGCCTCTAGGCATTTACTAGCATCTTTGTAAAGTACTAAGTGTTAGGCGTTAGCCCCAAATAAAGTTGAGATAACAGCTAATAACAGTAATCTATTATATTCTTTCTGACTGCTGCCTCATCATAACAAGAAAACTCTGTGAACATAAATTATGAGGGATAGCTCAACTGGTTACATATTAATATGTTGCAGTCGCTGCAGTTGCTGGATATGGACCATGCCTAAATCTCTGCACCATATCTTCCTATTCCTATTTCAGGGCAGAGTCTGACTTCAAAGATAAAGAGAGCTCTGAAATGAAGCTCATATTTTTCAGTGTAGAGTAATTTGTTGACAACAAATATTGCGGATTGTTTGTTCACATGTTCGTGAGTTACAATGACGATGATGAAATCGATACAATATTATAATTATAACTATTTGCAAATCATTTGATTAAAACATAGCATTTTATTTGAAACAAATCAAATCATAAGTTATAGTACAACGAATGCTTCCTGCTTGTATGCTTGTTACAATAACCGTTAGTATTGTTAGCTTTTTACAATAACTGACTTAGCAGTGCAAACGCTCCTTGTGGATAATCTTATGGTCTCTACTTCTGAGCAATGTGCTACTAGTATGGATATGCATACAGGTGTAAGACTTTGGATTTGCCTTCTCCCTGGATTTTATGAGTCAACTAGTTTTCGTCCCAATAGCGATAATCTTTCTGCGACAACAATAGTTTTGAAGTGGTGCTGCAACTTCTACTCTACTCTACCCTATGCTTACTCTAAGGTCAAGTTAGATGTCATAGTGACATGATAACATGTTTACTTTAAAGTACAGAAAGTCATCATACAGAGCCTGAATTGACATAAACACCTACTCTTCTCCCTTTGAGACTTCATCTACTCGTCACTGTATTGCTATGAGTACAGAGCAAGTAGTCAAACATGAGTAAAAACATATATCCATGTATTAAATTAATTACATTATTTGTAAAATTTGATATATAATTTAAATATATAATTTGAAAAATTTAAATGTTAGAACTTTGTAAAAAATATTATTGAATTTGTGCTACCAGTACCAGCGCCAGCGCCAGCTCCAGCTCCAATACCAATACAGAATTTGTGATACCAGTACCAGCACCAATACCAATACAGAATTTGTGATACCAGTACAAAATCATGTTAGAAAACAAACTGCACGCATTGTACTTGACTGCACGCATTGTGCAGTCAAGTACTACTTAATGCTGCTCTGGCATCTGGGAGAAAATGGGAAAACATTCAGGCCCAGAGAGCCCTGAAATGTTTAAGAGAAGGAAAGGGTTTTGTATCTGTGGTTACGACAACGAGCTTCTACTGCAATTATACTGAGAATCTCTCATCTCTATATCTGCAAATTTTTGGTGGGAATTGAAAGTATGGAGTATAGAATTCTAGTCACATGAAAGCAATTATTACACATTGGGCTACATCCGCATGGAGACCGGATTTTTCTTTTTGTTTACTGTTTCTCATCCGGACCACCCTTTAAACTGCGGCTCACAACTCACTAATAGTAACAAAGTTATAACAAATTAGTCTGGCTACCCGCCCTTAGTATGGACTAAGTCTGGCTCCCCACCCTTAGTATGGACGCTCATCCCATTCCAGTAGATCATTTGGTACCCAAATGATCTAAAAACATAGTAATTTAATTTCTAGTCTCCTGTCTCACACACACTCCTCGTAGACAGAGAATTACCTTCATTATCTCGCTACAATAACACGCCCGTGACTCTGACTAAAGCATTGAACTGTCACTGTCAATTATGCTGCTTGTTAGTAAACTGTTGAAAATACTTGGAATTGGAAAGGCTACTCTATTAGTACACTACATGTCATAGACGCTCTGCAAACACTTGCTCCAGATTGTCACTAGGAATCAAAACATCAGCAGACTATTCCCAGTTGCAGTTGGCATAAAATACATCTGTTTACTGAAAAACTGGCTGTTTATACCAGAGAAGATTATATAGAACATAATTACCCTATATCCATTAAGCATTCAGCAGCACTTAATTGCAAACAAACACTTGTTTGCACAAACACAATATTTTCGCTACTGGTGCAGAGCTTTCCGCACCAGTAGCGAAAATAAAACTACCTAAAATAAATAAAGAAAGACAGGTGGCTAACATAAAAATAGCGAATTTCCTTTTTTTGTATATATATATATATATATAAAATAATTATTTATAAAAATGCTATATTATAATATTATTTTTTATCAAGTCACTGTTCATACTTGCAACCTGCAAAAAGAGGCAACTTTCTCTATTATTTTTATATAAAAGTTCCCAATAAAGATTATACTACTACATATTATACATATTTATCAAAATAATTACGAATTTATTAATTTAATTACGTCTACATGCAAATCGGCAGCAGGTAGACCTCTAATAAAAGTTCACAATGAAAACTCATAACAAGAAGCTGCATTTACTGAAGATCTCATTGTCTTATTGATATAGTCCGAGATCAAGCCTCTTGTAAAATCTCCTTTTGAATGAACGCTAATTTACTCTGTTTACCTGTAAAGTACTACCTCCATTTCTTCTTCACCAATACATTATTATTGAGTAGCAGTGCATGTGTCTTTGGTTGACGCATGAGTTAGATTTATAAAGATATGTTTTATTTATCAATTTCATGCGGTAACATGTTGGCAACAGTGATTATGCATTTGACAAATGATTCTGGAAGAAAATTCGCTACTTTTAGTATTTGCAAGGGCTTTGAAATAGCTAAAATTAATGATAGCTACTTTTTAATAAGTTAATCTACTAGCGAAACCTATTATTATTATTATTATTATTATGATTATACAATTTATTACCGATCTAGTGGTAATGTAAAACATTACCACTAAGACCTGTGTTTACAACAATGTTAAAAAAAATATGTTATGGTCAGTTGAAAATAAAACAACAAAAGTAAAGTCATTAGAAGCAGTAAAATGGTGATTTACTTAGAAGTGACGTTCGGGATGGTAATATCCAATTGTCAGATAGCCGTGTGCTACGTCTATGTGCTGACTGGCATGGTGGAATACTGCCACGCAGTCGGTGGTGTCGATTAGCATAGATTTTGGACACATATTGAGCACATGTGAATGGCAGAATATAATTTATTGATGGTATGTTGATTCTCCTTAGACGTTCGCTGTAAGAATCGATGTTCGGATAAATTATGCGCAGACATAGGCTTTCGTGTCGCTCTAAGCCAGCTTTTGAGTACTGATTTGTGTATGAGTACCATGAAAGAGTTGCATATGTGAGGATAGGCACAATCCGAAATCGATCAAATTTAACGAGAAGTGCTTCAGTAACACCATGGCGCTTGAGTGTTAGAAGCCCATAATGATACTAATGCTTTGGTTTTGCTGATGGTGGTGTTGACATGTTCCGCAAATATGAGGTGATCGTCTAGGTATACTCCCAGAAGCTTGGCTCTGTCGGTTTGTGAGATTATCTCATCTATGATGACGATTGGGTGAGAGAGTGCAAACTGCAGTTAGAGAGTAAACAGCATATGTTGTGTTTTTGTTGCATTGATGCATTGGTGATTTGCTTCGCACCATTCCACTGCTTTGTTAGCGGCTTCCTGCATTGCATTGTTGGTAAAGTCATGGTACGTTCCCTACCAGTTTTGCCCCCCACTGCTAATCTTTCTTTCTCACAAATGGTATACAGTGTGGTGTCATCTGCGTACTTGATGGTGTTTTCTGTAGAGTCCAGGTTGTGGGCATATATATTCCAGAGGGTTGGTCCCCTTATAGTGCCTTGAGCCACGCCTATTAGTGTCGTCAATGGTTGTGACCTGCTCCCTAGGAACTTTACGCACTGTGTGCGATCTGTCAGAAAACTCAGCACCAGCCTGATGACAGAGGGATTGACGTTCATGGATAGCAGTTTGTTTGCCGAAATATCTTGTCTCATGAGGTCGAACGCTTTACTGAAGTCGAGGTATAGAGCTTGGACAGCATAATATGCCAGCGAATATTTAAAACTAGGCCTATAGTAGTGAAACCTTTTGCTAGCGAAAGTTTCTTGATCTGGGGTGTAGACTTTATATATAAATTTGCCACAACTCGGAAGATTGTGTCATGCAATTTAACTATACAACATAGGATTTGTGGCACCATGTAAGATACTTGCATTACAAAGTTATTGCAATATATTTTTATATGCTTGCAAATAATATTGTCAGTAGAGTTCATATGACAAAATAAATAAAGACGCAAATGCTTTCACTTCACCTCTTTCATCTGAGCAGCTGTCAAAATCTGGTACGACAAAAAAAGATAATTGCTCGTCATTGAGCATCATATAGTATTCACATGACGAGGAAAGGGTTGCAACATTGAAGCTGGCACAGTAGATCAGCATTTCAGTAGAAATATCAGTACTCCTCCCCCTCCCCCCATATCAGCAATTGTATCTTATATAACATTGCCGGCCACAGTCCACCGAGCTTCTTGATAGCAAATGCAAAAGAACGATAAGACCAAGGTCTGTCAAATGCAATTTTAGAATGCTGAAGTGTCATCAATCTCTTGCTAGACCATTTTCTATGCTATGTAATTATATATGCATCATGTAGATTTTACTTTTATCAGGAAATTGTGTTTATCTCTTGTCATAATTATATATTTTAGTATTATTTGTTAGGATGACAATTTGTTCTATTGGCACTGGCAGCAAACTAATAGCATGGGGTTAATTATTGTCAGCATACTGTCATCATATTTCATTTAATTCTGTTCAATTTCATTTAATTTTAAAATAAAATCTTGTTTGAAAGTCAAAAATATGTTTTCCTACTTAAATCTTGACATACGGGGTTTATACTGACCTCCCTACCTCCACAAGTCATATCGAGGGCATACTACAATCATTTAAACTCCAATCTCTCTGCAGGGGGTCTATTTCCATTTCTAGGAAGGCCGTCCATACCAGTGTTGACATTCTAGGGCAATTGTCAGTAATTTGTTTGTTTACATTTAGACTTTACACATGTTCATTGGGGAGTTGTTTCACAATGTTCCACTCACACATGAATTTATATGCATTGTAATATTGTGCGTGGCTTAAGGACGTCCGCTCACCTTTGTTCTACGCCTGCACTTCTTCCCCTATGAGTACGTTTATATGCAGCTTCCTCTAATGCAATACATTGCTACACAGTAGCATTTACTATACAGTGACGGATTGAAGGGCAAAATGCAAGCAGAGGAAGGAATGCATTGCTATACAGTGACGGATTGAAAGGCTAGATGCAAACAGAGTGAGGAATAGAAATATAGTAATATATTATTATAATAGAAATATAATAATATATTATCATAATAGAAATATAATGATATATTATTATATTATAAATAAAGTGATAATTATTATAGCACAGAAGATCAGTTGGCTCTGACACCAGTTTACTAGTTGACTAATTTACTGGTTTACTGGTTTACTATCAAGCAAGGAGTTGAAAGTGGACCACTTGCAACTCCTTGCTATCAACCCAGAGTGACTAGTTCAGAAGGAAATCCTACTGGTAGAAATTTTGGCTGGAATTAATTTAGCCAAATTCGCTAATGGAAAATTTGCCAAAAATTAATTCCGCAAAGTTTAATTCCTTCAAAAAATTCAGAATTTTAGTAGCAATAGTGGAGGTTTTTATATAGAAAACACAAACTTTGAGTGCTTT
>JAOQGN010279609.1:0-10067 GCA_027564295.1 Himantozoum antarcticum | reverse complement strand
TATATAGTTACTTAGATAGGGTATATAGATACTTAGATAGGGTACTTAGATACTTAGATAGGGTATATAGTTACACGTATGGACCACTACGAGATTGGAGCACCTTGGGATGTAGAGTCTACCACAACGCTAGTCCACTCGGCCATCTAATCGCACTAGTTCCTGTTATTTTCTTGCGGTGTATTTAGGAACAGTCGTAGAATTGTACAATATATGGGGTTAATCGAACCCAAGATGTCTTGATGAGGTGGCATGGTCTTAAACACTTGACTATCTCTGCTCCCAGGTAGACTCTGGCCAAGGTTCTATTTTAATAACTACTGTAAGCTTTATTTTCTGACAAATTGCCCTGTTGGGTGGTGTGAAGGGCCATTCGAGTGGACGGTTACCCATTCCAACACTGATTGTGTGTTACAGAGCATGAGATGACAATGGCTACATTCTCTGGGGTGGAGTATCTACACTACAACTTTACTGGAGAGGGTGAGGCTATAGTCAGTGAGAGAGAGACTATACGCTTGTCATTCAAGACTACCTCCGGGGAAGGCCTTCTCTTCTATACAGGTACCTCTATCTTACTCTAATGGCTTGGGGCTTGGAGTAGAGCCTTGCTCGCACGGCTTGGAGGTTTGGGTAGGTTTGGAATAGATGCTGATAGCTTTGTATTGCCGACATGCTAGCCCTATCTCAGGCTGGGTGCTAATGGAGAAGAGGCATGCCAATCCATATAGTTCAAACTATATAAATTTTGAATTAACTTGAAATAGGATTGGACAGTTTACTACTTTATATTTCCTGTAAAAGCTCTGTGCAGAATGTGGGTGTAGAGGGTGATAAAGAACAATGTGATCAGTGACTATTTGCGCTCGGCCCACTGCAGACACGCAATTTAGAAATAATTCTTAGTTATTAGCTCTGGCGAAAAAAATTCTGAGAATCTTTCCTTAACCTGCCCTACTGGAAGAGCTTAATTTTGATTAATCACCAAAACTGAATTAGTCGACTATATCTTTGGTGAATTTTGATCTAGCAAAGTTTACAATCACATAAATACAGCACAATCATACAATCACACATTTTCCATGTAAAACCTTCAAAAATCTTAAAGTAAAATTTAAGGACTTAAATATTAGTAGAATTAAGTTTTAGGCAAATTTTCCATTTTCCATTTTGCCGTGCTCAGCTTACCACTCTCGTCTGTAGTCAAATATACTGTGGGTCTATTTATGTCGCCATGTCGCTACATTTTATACCTGATAATTGTGTAACTGCTATAATTGACAACTGAACGTTCATATGCCTATACATATTCCATACCAGAACCAACAAGCTCTAGGTATAGCCTTAATTCCAGCAACAACAGCAAAGCCCTGGGGCTGGGGACTGGGGCTTAATAAACTGTCAATGTAATTATTTTCTGTCCAACTTTGCACCTTTACAAACTTTGAAATGAGGATTTCATTTTTCATAGGAATTATACAAATCTATTCAAATATTAAATGTTTATTACTGTGAAGTGCATTCATTCCGTTACTGTATTCAATGTCAAGAATATGTGCTGCTTCTCTAAGGGACTCGGCTGATGCTCCTGGTGGCGTCCCTGGCAAATTAAGTTAATCTGTCCTAAAATGCTCTACCATTGTCCATATGCGCACTTAATTAAATCATACGCTATTATATTTAATACAATGTGTAAATCTACTGATCTCTGTTGTGTATTGATCTTAACACTTCAATGTCTCTATCCCGTTTCCTATGAATACTTGAAGCTTGATTGGCATTTGTGTTTGGTAAACCCTTAGTGAATTAGCGGAGGAAATTGGATCGGTGTTTCAGTTGATGTGCTCAACATTGTCATCACTAGTCACTTTTTTGTGCGCGGACTGTGTAATGTGTATCATCCAGGGCTACTGCTATCAGATACGATAGCATAGCCCTGGTAAGATGCCAGAATGTTCCTCTACCTTGAAGTTATCTAATAATACGATGCAAAGTATGTCTCACAAAGCATGTCTCACAAAGTATGTCTCACAAAGTATGTCTCACAAAGTATGTCTCACAAAGTGTGTCTCACAAAGTGTGTCTCACAAAGCATGGCCAAATTTTACATTAATAAAAATTCAGTCAAAAGTTTTAACAACTGCACACTACAAGATTAATATTTAACGGATTGCTGGAAGAATTATTTTTTGCTTCCTGACGGTTTGCCACTGTAACTAGCTCAATTAGAACTTCCAATCTTACGTTTTATCTGTCCTATGGTCTCTATTGGCCTATGGCCTATATAGTCTCAATTGGTTTTGCTTAGGGTAAGGACTTGGGGCCTTGCTATAGTTTTATGCAGCAGACAACCAGCCAAATTGAACACTGGAATTTCTCCCTAAAATATATTTACATGGTTTAAATGTTAATGGTAATTTGTAGGAGTTACGTTCTTGCTAATGCAAAAGCTAGCCTATATCATGCTGCCTTGCAATGTGAAAGTACCGTCACTGGCATCTTCACATAGCAACCTCTTCATGCAGCTACCTTAGATCCTCAGCTTTAGCATTCGTCTTCACAAATTTGCCATATAGATATAGCTGCCTGCTGCCTTACATGTTGTGTAGTCTTTGACATCGGAAGTCATTGCCACGTTGTGTTTGCTGCAGCTTCGTTCTCTTACTTTGCCTATATCCCAAATGAGTTGTTAACCACATAAATAGTTTCCATGAGTCAATGAGAAGATTATTCTGTATTATTAGAAGTGTAACTGACACAATATTGT
Organism: Himantozoum antarcticum; assembly: GCA_027564295.1. Lineage (NCBI taxonomy): Eukaryota > Metazoa > Bryozoa > Gymnolaemata > Cheilostomatida > Bugulidae > Himantozoum > Himantozoum antarcticum. The sequence goes on along the minus strand of JAOQGN010279609.1, from coordinate 7,300 downwards.
ACAATCTGTAGGTAGCTCTAGCAGATACCTGAATGTGGGGCTACATGACGGGGTGATATACTTAGCGATGGACATGGGAGACGGGGAAGAGGTGGACACTATTGGCAAGGGGAGGCAGTTTGATGACAATCTCTGGCATCAGCTTTCCATCGAGAGAGTGGCTAGGGAGGTGAGTCATCACACTGTAGCGACTCAACATGTTATTGTAGCAAGCTGTTACCATGATGACAGCAGATCCAGAAATGCAAATCTCCAAGATAGCCTAGGAACCTCTGGCTGTGTCCAGAACTATGGCTATAACAACTAGTGCAACCAAGCGTTGAGTTTAGATATTAACCGTCCAGTTATATCCTTTAGATTTAAGTACATTTAGCAAGTATGAGCGATGCGTTGTCTCATTGGTTGGTATTCCATTGGTTGGTTCTCATCTCTCGGTTGGTATCCATTCACATAATTTGCATTGTAACAGTGATGAGTTACCTACCATACGGTTTGTGTGATATATGAAATGAGCTGGCTGCTCGATCATAGCCCATCGTAGACATCGTGCACCATCGTTGCACGGTCACCCAAAATTTGATTAGCCGTCGACTTTCATACAACATTCCCAACACTCCCGACATTCACAATATTGTTGAAATGCTAAGGATAACTTGGATACCAGGTTTTAGTATGACAATTTGAATGCACAACTAACAATACTCTATGAATATTGTTAGTTGTAACAAAATTCATAAAGTATTGTTAGTTGTATGTAGATTTGCCAGAGTGATGTTCCTTGTGAGTATAGATAAGTGTGAATGTAGATAGAATTTCCTAACCCTAACAGTCAATGCGCTAAATATTTCTATATATACGAATGTTAATTAAAGAAACATAAATCTTTAAAATGTTATACTGTGTCAACAAAGTTTTTAAACATCATCAGTTAGTCGCTTTCTTAGATCCAGTATCAGTGGGGATGATTTATGATGCCATGTTGACTTGATTGATTGACTGATGTGTTTGACAGGCTTATATCTCTGAGTAACAGTAACGGTGTGGAGTGTGATATCTGTTGTATTGATCAGGTTGCAGTAAACACAACGCTGTACAAACATTTCTCTCATGTTCAAACAGAGGGTTGGACACTAAACAGTAATGACAGTTTTACTATGCAGCTAGCGGGGCTGTATTTGTACAAGATGTGGCAGCAGTTAAACATTTGCCAGCTCAAATCGGATCTCTCAAATAATAGATAATTAGTTGTCAGCGGGCTGTCAGCGCCCTTCCCAATCAATGGTGGCCCTTCCCAATCAATGGTGGCCCTTCCCAATCAATAGTTTGCAAGCTGGTCAAACATCCATATTTATTTACACCAAATTAATCAACAATCAATCAATCACCACATTAATTAGCAGGGTTGAAAATCTTTCAAATTATTTTAATATGCTCTATTTTACATAGATATTTCTTTGGCTATAACCTTACTAATTGGGCCTATGGTGATATAGATGGGGAAGTTTTCACCCACCTCCACTTTGTTGACAATCTTGGTCGCTTTAGTCTTTACCATCCTAAAGTTTTACCAGTATTGATGGTGACTATTTTTTCCATGGTGACAACTCCCGTATTTTTAGTAATGCCACTTCAACTAATTTATTCAAAAGTACAGATTTCTGTTGTCATCACTTTATCCCAATGCTTACTTACAAACACTTATACTGTTGTTATGTTACTTTTAGCTCGCCAGATCTCAGGGAGTTTGCAACGTAAGTGTAATTCCGTTAATATTTTTGTCTGTCTGAAGATTACCCAATAAGCTCCTTTGACAGCACTTGGTACGCTTTACTAGTGTGGAAATCTCATAATTGTGTTTGGGCTTTAATTATGTTTTGTGCTGCCTCAGGCGAGCTTTTTTAATGTTGTATTATGTTTGCAAACAAACATACCATCATCTATTGGCCATTTGTTAATGGCTGACTTACAAAAGAATATCTTAAGATAATACATATCCTATTTTCTATATCATATTTCTATTTCCTATATCCTATCCTAACTTGGCTTTCTATCATCTAACCGTACTACTGGCTAATGTAGTTCGGGAAATGTGCTGCGCTTGTTATTTGAAATCCATGTTTAGATCATTCTCAAGTGATATACTATCCCAAGAAATTTGCTATGAGTATTCCTAATATCCACATAGTCTGGTTTTATTTTTGCCCTACTCTAGTCTAACGCATTGGAAAGGTAAGCTGGCTGCCACTCATCAAATAACGCCTTGTAGTGCCGATAATTAGACTAGCAAAGTAGAGGTAGGTGCAGGACTGGCGCTTTTTGAGATAGCCCGTGATCTAGAAAAATGATGTAGGTGGAGAAATAGGTCCACACAAAGTATGTTCATGCTCAAACCGAAAAACCCAATCCACAATCTTGTTACGCTTCAAATAGTCACTATTGCACCTAAATAGCAAAGTGACAGTTTAACCCTTTCTAATCGGAAGCGGAGGCATATCATTGTGGCATACACATTATTAGCTTTGTCTGCGAGCCTTCTCATTGCAAAGGAAGGGCAGAATACCCACCCACATTTTTGCACCCATCCATTTTAGTGAAGAGACTTGAATGTTGGAATCCAGGCTAGCAAGTTCTGCTGAAACGCAATTTCTATCAGCATCTGTGTAAAAATTGCATTGACTTCACTGGCAGATAACTTAGTCAGGTGCAGGTGGAGATGTGTATAGGTGAAACTCCACTTCATTTAGGCCAAGCTCAATTGATCATTAGATCTGTGTCCTAAATTTTTAGTCATAAGGATGAGCGAGTGAGGTATTAAATTTATCGCGTAATAATTTACAGATTTTAACCTTTTGATGAGGAAGGTCAAGAACCAAATTTTTTTTAATTTTCCCATGTGTAAGCCACAATATGTTATATTCTCCACCATATATCAACAATAACAAATACTTTTAAAAAGAGGCTGATTTAAGACAAACCTCCAGCTCAGGATGCTCCAACTCAATTTTAGGTCAAGATTTTATAGTCAAAACCTAATAGGTGGTGAGGGAGTGAGGGATTTTAGTTTTCAATTTACCCCTAATTCTTGATGAGTGAGCATTAAATTTACTGTTTGGAGAGCCTCCAAGATATGACACGTGAGGGGACACAGATCTAATAAATAATTTAGCTTGGCCTTATTATATTATCGTATTATGCAGGTATCCGTCTCTGTTGATGGCATGTACGGGACCTCAAGGACATTTGCCGGTCACTTCTCTGAGCTCATCAGCACAATACTATACGTTGGAGGGACTCCGAGTTTGGCAAACCTGCCAGGTTCTCAGGCTAAGCAAAACTTTCATGGATGCCTTAAGGGAGTGAGTAGTTATACATGATTAAATATTTCGAATTATTTTACGTCACTTTTTGCCAAATGTTCATTAAGATTATCCTGTTTCTGTCAAAATTTCGGGCACTATGGTGCTGTGTACGATAGTGTCATATATTGCAAGAATACTCTAATACAGCTACTAGAAACCCTATGCTCATGACAGAAAGGAAACATTGTAAACTGTCGTATGATGCACCAGTTTTGAATCCACCCACAAACTCTCTAATTTTGTAAAACATGTGTGTGCTTGACACTCCAGACCAAAACCCACCCCGACATCCAACGTCGACGACTTATTATGAAGAGCAGTTATGAACCTTCCGTATCTGCAATGTTTAGGTATTATAAGCAAATGCTCAAATAGGACCAATAGGAGATAACTACTAGAATGCAATGTATGCCTTTACATTGGTAGCACACGTTAATGTGACATATTTGACCTAATAATAAAATAAATAAATTAGTTGGATTGTTTATTATATAAATTAATTAATAAATCAAATAAATAATTCGGCATTCTAATAATCACCTTAGCTATTTTTTTTATCTATATATATATATATATGTCAGCTTTTGTGCTGTGTACTGTATAATACCTATATATGCTGTGGTAATATCCCTCTTCTACAGAATACAACCTAGCACATCTATTCTATCTGCAGAATACACCTTAGCACATGTATTCTATCTGCAGAATACGCCCTAGCACATGTATTCTATCTGCAGAATACACCCTAGCACATCTATTGTATCTGCAAAATACACCCTAGCACATCTATTATATCTGCAGATTTATTTATTAAATCTTTATTAGATTAAACAGCCTCTTCTTGCAGGCGTACGTGTTTGGAGTACGTGTTAAAAATAATAATTTAATTACAGAAAAATAATGTATAATGGCAAGAGTACAAGCCATAAACAGCATGTTTGAGTATATAGTATGAGTGTTTAGAAATAAATGTTTTGGTTTCTAGATTATAATAAAATGAACAGAGTTGTGGGAGTTGCCTTATCTTGTAAGGAAGATGAAAATTCCCAAAAGTTTAGTAGAGCAGCCTTAATGCCACTGCCCTGTGACCAGTCCCAGTCTAGGTGCCGCCTCCAGCAGACATGACCCGGTCACCAGTAACAATAGCAGCATCCACCAATGTCCCAGACATGCCCTCATTGGCCAGTTTATTAGGGGAGAGCAACACTCAGGTTGTTTAAACTTGTATATAAACGGGATCTGAGCCCGATGTTGATGTATGCTAGTATAGCATACTTTGGCAATATTTGCTTATGCATATATGCATGTATATATACTTGTTATATACAATACATGCTATCTGCAGAATGTACTCTAAACAAATATTCTATCTGTAGAACAAACCATTACAATTATTTAATATTGTCCAATCTTCATATGTTGCAGGTAATATTGTCCAATCTTCATATGTTGCAGGTACATATGTTCATATGTTGCAGGTACGATTCAGTGCCGACTCTCTCCACTTACATTTACTAAAGCTGGCTAAAACAAGTTCTGGACTCATCACTCAATATGGAGATCTGAAATACGGAGTCTGCCAACCGGTCAGTGCTCATCAGACATCTCGCCCTATCTCTTGGGTGGGTTGGAAAGAAAGGATAGCCTATATATTTTCCTTCTAACCCACTTGGCCTCTAAAGGGGGCTCTGAGATAGTGTTAGGTTACTGTGATAGATGTGTTAGGTAGGCTAACACATTCACTTGAGTTATAACTATAATTATTATTACGATTGAAGATCAAATAGCTCCAAACTGTTACAAATTAGTTCCAAGCAAGTAGAATACAACTTATTATACACTAGTTAGCCAATCAGTTGAGGGCAAGTTGAACTGAGCTTCTAATGTCTGAAACATGACGTCCTGTCTTGCTGTTATTCCTAATATAATCATACCATGACTTTCCATCTAGGTGCTTCAAGTTGAGCCTGTCTCAATACTACACCCTTCAGATGTCATTGTGCTGCAGAAACTTGGCGCATCTAGAACTAATTTTATCTCACTGACTTTCCGAACAAGCGAGAAGGACGGATTGCTAGTCTATTCCTCAGGCAAAGGGTAGGTTTGTTAGTCTGTTATGTGATGGAATTTTTCCTGGTAATTCTTTTTGAAGAAAAGACAACTGTTAAATGTTCTGATGAATATATTTCATAATTATCTCGAATCAAAATAGTAGGTCGCCACTTGCAAATTTATGAACAGCAGCTTATGCTAATTTATTTATTTTCTCATAGAAATTGGCGTAAAAGTCTATAATAAAATTGTATTAAATAATAAAATAACTTATTGACCTTTGTTGACCTTTGTTGACCTTTGTTGACCTTTGTTGACCTTGTTAAATGTTTGCCAATGCTATATGTTTTCCTGCCAAATCTAACTACGCGATTCCACAATTATTTGTGGGTTTCCCTAAACTAGCTTTGGTGATTGGAAGGAAATTTTATGTCAACGTTTAGGCATTTTCCATCAACCAGATAGTAACAGTTATGTTTACAACTTTTTATTTATCAGGGAAACTGTGAAAGAGAAACTGCTTTCTCAGTTCCTTGACGCTGTATGTGAAAATTATTAATTGGTGCAGATTGTATCCATTGCACTTAGATTTGTTGATGTGACTTAGCTTGGGATGATATACATGTATTTCTCACAGCTCTGCAGTGTTTGCTTTGGAGATATATAATGGATTCCTGTATCTAATACTGGATCATGCCGATGTAGTGGCTAGGGAGAAGATTGGGGAAGAGAGAGTTAATACTGGCACAGACCAGCAGGTGTCAGTCACTCTGAAGAACTGGGGAGCTGTCATATCGGTAAGTGATGCATGTCGCGTGATGTTAGCAATACTTGTTAACACTGGCATAGGACAGCAGGTATCTTTCACTCTGAAAAGCTGGGAAGTGTCAGTAAGTGCTTAATGGAACCTTACTAAGTTATGTTAAAATCCGTTGTTTGTCTCACAAGTGAGAAATTTGTGAGACCGAAGCCAAGGCGCCCAATTTGCCCTCATCTTTGAGTCGGAGCACACCCTAACTCAGGTGTTGATGAGGAATTGTGGGGCTCAGTCTGTCTTCTCAGGCTTCTTCCACTCAAAATTCTGCAATGATAATCGTTATAGTCACATTACATGCTTTGGGCACATTTTCATAGAACATCACTAAAGGCATTTCCTCTTGTTTGCTATCATGTATTGAAAGACTATCAGCTTCAAATTTCTTGTTACTGTATGTAATCCACTGGGAGTTGATGGCAGGAATACAAGGTTTGACTTTATCTGTTTTTCTTGTAAGTTTGAATCATAAATCGTTTGGTTAATGTGGAAGATATATTTAATAGGAGGGATATACTCTATGCTGATACTAAGAACTTTACAGTAACTGGGGCTAGTGGAATTACAGTCTGGAATAAAAATCAGCAATTCACGAAGCTTAGTTTAAATATAAGTTCTTACTTTTATGTATGAACTGCATTTTGGGGCTGTAGAGCTCGGTGCGCACATGAAATATCAAACTGAATTGTTTAAACAGCAAACGTTTATGGAAGTTTACAGGAAGTGGCCATATCTTTTTACTAAGACATGTTGAATATGTGCTTAACATTTAGGAGTTGCACTCCCTTGGTTTTAGAGATCATGTATATAGAGATGACAACTCTAGAGTACATCTATATTACTGGTCTACTAAAGAAATTGAAACTCCCATGTTTCAGTAAACTAAACTTTCCAAGACTAGTGTTGCTAGTGTAGTATTTCACTATTTATCAATTATGAGATTTAGAATTGCAGAATATAATGTCACCTTAGAAGCTCAGGTCCTGACTGTTGAAATACAGGAAGACAGGTGGGCGGCAGGTGGGCGGCAGGTGGGCGGCAGGTGGGCGGCAGGTGGGCGGCAGGTGGGGGGCAG
>JAOQGN010279598.1:0-10067 GCA_027564295.1 Himantozoum antarcticum | reverse complement strand
GTCTGACGAGTTGTCCATACCAGCTGGTACTAAAATTGCTACTTTTACCCAGCTGAAGGAGGATGAATTGTGTGAGGGGGTGCTGCTCCGCCTGCGTCGATGGCATATGTAAGTCAAGTCAGCATGCACATGCGGGAGAAAAGAGTTCCTGGCCATCTGGAGGAACTGTATACCGGCGCGGTATAAAACTGTTGGAACGCACATGAGAGAACTATTCTTTCTGAGATGTTAGTACGTTATCAGGTTGTATTGAGCACTGATGCCAGTGATGTGGGACAGACTACATTGGTGGAGCATTAATTCCTGTTAAATCTGGAGTGAGACCGATACGTCAGCCGCCCCGTCGTCTGGGTCATGAAAAAGAGGTCGAAGTCGAAAAGCAGTTTTAAAAGTTACTAGATCAGAATCTGATCGAACCAGTCTCAGGGGCATGGAGCCACCCTGTAGTGCTGGTCAAGAACTAGGTGAGCTGGTGGCTCACCTTCTTCTACCATTGTTGTACTTCTCCAGGGGCTTAATAAACTTCCTACCAAAGTTTTGGAGGCCCAGCCTGAGACGTCTTGTGTTATTTGTATCCATTATTGCTTCAGTAGGCCATTAATGCTACAGGTTGCTGCATAACAGTGAAAGAAGTGAAGTGCACTATAAAGCCCATTTCAGTATCACCACACTGCACACCATCTATGTTATCACCACACTGCACACCATCTATGGAATCACCAAACCGCACACTGCACACCACCAACCTGAGCTGGGTTTATCAGATGATCTCTGTCCATTGCCACAAGTCAGTGCAAGTCTTTGTCCTCTTCCTCTAGCACCGGCAACAACCTGCAAGCCAAACGACACCATTGGCTAAATGTAACAGTTTTGCCCAGCTTCGTAGAGACAGAATAGACTGTCTGCTTATAACTGCCATGCTGGTAGGAGGTGCAAACAAGTCTGTCGTTTCCAAACTAACTCAAACCATAAGGTAGACAGCTCTATAGGGCCTGGTTGCTTAGAAAACCAGCCAAGGTGTGTCTAGGACCTTAAGCTATGAGAGGTATGAGTTTGAATAACAATTATATTTTATTTAGTTTACTCCTAACAAATGATTAGTAAACACGTACACAACTGCTCTGTGCAAAAGCTAGAATCCAACTGAGATGAGCAGAAGCAAGCAGCTTCCTTATATAGGTTTAGACACAATGTGCCGGCACTCGGCACAAGAAAGGAATAGTACTTGATAAAAACTGCCGGCTAAAAATACTGACTAATTTACCATACAAGAATACTATAGGAATGTAGTCAAGAGTTACACAATAATTCAAGGGAAGTATAAGAGGCGGCTCTAAGGATCCAAGGTAAGTACAAAATGAGACAGCACACAGATGAACATAAGGTAAGTATAAAAGGTAAGTATACAACTAGCCACTGGTATGCTGACTAGAAGAGCTCACGTGAGTAGTTATAAGTGCAAGCGTTAGTCATCTGCTGCTGAGACTGAGAGATGGCAGGATATAACATGTATATAGAAGTATAGGTAAGTATAGTTCGGAAATTAAAGTCCACTTGCACCAGTGGGGGAAGTGCCACAACCGCTGCATACATTTCAACACGACTATTTCTCTATCAGTTCCTAATTTTTATTTCTATTAAATATTATGTTAGTGACCCAAGTGCCAAAGGTTTCCCAGTCACTGTACCAGCCGTTGCCCTCACACCATTTGATGTCAGACTGTCTCTTCAGAGTACGCCTAAGTAGATTCATTTAAAATCTTCATCCTTTTAAATACGTCAAAAATATAATTTCATGTACAGAGATTTTATTAGCCACATAGAAAAATTTTATCCATAGTATTTTTCAATAATATAACATACCCTACAGGAAGAACTTTTTGGTTGGAATTAATTTCAGCCAATTTTGCTAATGGAAAATTCACCCAAAATTAGTTCTGCTAATATCTAATTCCTTCAAACATTTTAGTTTTAGTAGCGAAATTTGAAGGTTAAAAAACAACGTTTTGTGTGAATTTAAATTTCGCTAGTTCAAAATTAGCTAAAAATCAAGTCCGCTAATTCAGTTTTGTGCTGGGGGATTCACCAAATTTAGCTCTGCTAATAATTTCTTCTGTTAGGGTTAGAATAGTAAGCATAATATTGCAAGGGAAGGAGTAATGTTGTTGCAGGCACTTACTGGTACGTCTCTGTTGAGGGAGGCATGTTTTCTCCATTCCTCTCTGAGAAAGGGTGATGAGTTGATGGTGTTGAGCACCTCTACGTAGCGCTCAAAGGAAGCGTGAAGTGAGGGTGAGGTAGGCTTGGCATCTGATAAACAAAGTATGCAAATACAGTTGACCTTGACCTGCAATCTAGAAATTGGCTTGGTTTGCATTTTCAATTGTAGCACAAAATCAGGTTTGCCTTGGGTGAAAGTAAAATAGAATCACATGCATAGTGTTTTGGCCTTTGGGATCCAAGAGTCCGGAATGCAGGCATTGCATTTGTTGCATTTGTTGCCTACAGTAAATATAATAAATAATAAATATATCAACAATTAATATATAAATAATAAATATATAAATAAATGATAAATATACTGACGGTTTGCTTCATGTCGACTTGTTAATCCCAATTATGACCTTGTAATCCCCTTGTAATACAATTTTATATGACTTATTTGAGCTTTTCTATCAACTAATTTATAAGCGCAGCATTGTTGGAAATGGATATGTCAACCTATTATCTAAAGTCATCTATGTGGCTAACAGTCTACAATAAAAATTTTAAACACTGTGTAATGTTAGTTGACTGTAGTAAGCCTTTATACTAGAATTAAATGGTGTAAATGGCCAATATCTAACCAGTGAAAAAGTTGGAACAGTTTTATCTACAATTTCAGTTTTTAGAGCCAATCCCGCTCTTGAATTATTTTTTTTATCATGTATGCAAATATATTGTAATTGTAAATATTAAATATAAAAGTTATATAAAAAGTACACAGAATGCCCGGTCTTACCATTTACAGTGACTAATACGACCAGCAGCAAGGCGAGGAGATGTCCTACGACAGCCATATCTACAACTGGGCAAGGCAGCAGCAAGAGAGGTAATGACAATCTGAAGATTATCCTCAAGTTTTATAACTTATTACTCTGCGTGCCTTTGCAACAAACGACATCCAGCTAGCTACTGTAACACTGCGAATCCTGTGTCACTGCTGGCAAATACTCTACAGCTATGTACAATGTATGCAAGAAGAGAGCCCGTCGCTCGACGTTGAAGTGGGTCTTCCTTAAGAATGTTCAAAGAATTTCGTCTGTCATATGTGTTTCTATTCCATCACCCCTCTTCCCCGTCCGCCAAAAGTTACACCAGCTACCGAAATACCATCTAAAATGACAGAAAAAAAGGAACAAAACGGCCGATCTGTTTATCTGAGCATTTATAGTGTTGAGCATATTTCTCATTTATACACTTATTGTTTCGATATTACGGTAGACATTTATATAACTGTATGATTGTGGCACTTGAGGAGGCCACTCAAGATGGCCGCTGAATTTGAAGATATAAGGGGGAGATAAGACTCAAGTAACAAGTGATAACAACTGAACAGAGTAATAGACTACTTCTACTCCCCACTAAATTAGCCCTCCAGATGCCTGTTTCACATTAATCAACAGTTATTTAGCTAATTATGCAAAATTATAGCAAAAACGAAATTCTGTATACCATGGCAAAGGGTAGGCATTAGAATGGAATTATAATTATATGTATCCGAGAGCATGTATATGGCTATGTATATGTATATGTATATGGCTATGTATATGTATATGGATATGTATATGGCTATGTATATGTATATGGCTATGTATATGTATATGGCTATGTATATGTATATGGCAATGTATATGTATATGGCTATGTATATGTATATGGCTATAGGCTATGTATATGTATATGTATATGGCTATGTATATGTATATGGCTATGTATATGTATATGGCTAGAGATTCATTACAGACTACATACGACTGTAACATGCATTGACATCGACTTCAAACAGCTAATAATAGAGTAGAATAGCAAATGCATACTTGGCATACCCGAATACTTATATCGCACACACAAAGATTGTGGTTGAAAGGGATTTTTTGCCGTTTAACTTTCAAACGACTCAGCCACCGACATGACCGATGGCCCCATTAGCTTCGTCTCGACTAAACGCTTCAGAAGGTCTTATTCAAAACTTTTCCTGGGTAATTGGGCGAGCGCAAAACAAATGACAGAAGTCAGGAGCAAGGACTTGTTTTCAAGTACGACTTGAGAACGCTGCAAGATTGAGCGCTGATGATCGCGCCGTTGATTTCTCTCGCCGAGACGCATCTAACGATATGCTCAATGTTGGTATAGGTTAACTGTTAACCGAGCATGTGAATGCAATTTTCTTTGGACAACTTTACCGCACTGGGGGCACGTGTGACAGATACAATGAAAAAATGACAATCTCAATTATACATCTATCCAAGCGCATGTACATGGCTACCCAGGGGTGGGACTTCACCAAAACAAGCACCAGGTGCACACCAAAATTCACGTTTTTGGGGGTTGTCTGTCCTTCTTTCACGTGGACCTGTATAGGGGTTTGTTTGAGGTAAAAACGTCTTTCAGACTCCAATATAAATGAATGTCTTTTGAAGAGTGAGGACAACTCTCTTCATGGGCAAAGGTACTTTTATTATAGAATTGCAATGTGTTATGGAGAACTGGGAAAAATGATGGCCTAAGGGTGAAATTTCAAAGCCAGATCAAATCCAGGGTACCTAAGACCCTGTTCTCCTTAGCCATACTGATGTGGACAGATACCTTCTACTAAGCCTCTCCACAAGCTGCTCTGCTACAGACACTAATGTGCTATGGACAATTCCAGCTGCATCGCAATGAACTCTACTTATACTTAATTGCAATGTTTTACCATAGTTGTGACATTCACATACAATGCTTAATCCCTTAAAGGCTTCGACTATTGCTACCAATTACTCTAAGCTAGTGAATGTTAACCTGTACTGTACACTTCCTGTACGCTGTCCACTGTACTCCTGTACACTGTACACACGAACCTGTACACTTCCTGTGCGCAATGATTACACCACAGCATATGCTATGCTGATTCATCTCTATCCGCACTTCCAGCTATCAAACTCGACAACTCATGCAGCTGGAGCGCAGCTGGAGCGCAGCTGGAGCGCAGCTGGAGCGCAGCTGGAGCGCAGCTGGTGCATTCAATCTTCCATTACCCACATCTATCAGTTACAGTATATGCACTAAACATTCATTGCTGACAATAAAATTCCGACGACACCCAATAAAAAATATTAAATAAATAAAAGCATTTTACTCAATAAATGATGAAATGAAAAAAAAGGGTCGTTGATGTCTCAGATGTTTGCAAGAATATTGCACAATACATGTATATTGGTGATTGGAGTTGGTATAGGAAGAACTGCTTTGAATAGTAGAGACAATAATTCCGAGAGTAATAATGCAGAGTAGAAGATTCAAAAATATGACATCCCATATAATGGAGGGTGCTTTCAGATACATTTATACAGCATAGAGCATAAATAAATATTAGCCTCAAATATAACACTCAGTAACCTCTTAGTTAGCAAGAAACTGATAATGAAAACATAAAATTAATGTTTTCATTATCAGTTTCTTGCTGATAATTTATTAATAATTAATAATGTTCTGTACTAAGTGACCAACCAGTAGGGAGTCATTGAGTGATTTAAATGACAATAATAAATAGGGCTGTTGATCAATCGCAATTAATCGAATATTAACTGAGATCAATTAATTAATTAGAAGATTAACTAGATTAATTTATTTAATCGTGATTAATAATCCTGTAAGGGAATGTGTCTATTTGATGCTTGCTCAATATTTCTCTTCCTTTTACCTTTGTAATGGACTTTGATTATCTGTCTCGGCTCTCGGCTAATATTAATGCAGACAATGTTCCATAGTGATGTCAGTTTTCAAGAAAGTCCTTAGACACCAGTCTTAGCTAAAATTGTGGCCTAATTTGTGGTCTTATAAAATCTTACTATAAACGCCTTTGAGAGAGTCACAGCTGGCGAATGTATGGAAATTTATCGAACTCAATGTAGGGTAAAATTGAGATTAGTCGAAGATTAACTGAAATACTTTTAAGATTAATCGCGATCAATACTTTTAATTGTTCAGCAGCCCTAATTAAAAATATTATTTTCACAATGCATTTGGTCATTTGTATCGAGTTATTGCATGGTGAGCTGAAGTGAGCTGAGGTGAGCTTACAGATTCAAATTATTTCAGCTCTCAGGTTGCTTGCTGATAACCAGTGGCCATTTTGTTTCAGAAACTAATGTGTTTAACTAGTTGTAGTGAAGAGTCTATGATGTTAGACCTTGTGGAAAGTAGAAAGAAACTTATTTACTGTTTCAAAAATAAAAATTAAAAACTGATAGGCATTCTGTGCATCACTTGAAAATAGTAATCTCCATAGCAATCTCACATGCGACATTTTCGAGAATCGACCAACCTTCCTCCAAGGAAATTTATGGCATACTCATATTCAAAAGCGTTCCTACTAGTTAAATAGATAATGAATTTTACAATTTGCTACAGTAACAGTTAGTGCATCCACATGGTCAGTTGCTATATTGCCAACCACCAGAGCAATGTGTCATCAGGGTGCCCTCCACACAGCCCTGTAACTAAGAGATACCGGTCCTACGTATGTGGCTATGTGTATTGTCTGCATATCAGAACAGAGTTAATGCAGCTAGATGTTTCGGATCACTACAAAAATATAACAGCAAAATTTTACTCATCTGAACCAGTGATAGAAGTCTGGCTCTTTTGGTGTGGGAACTGTCAATATAGAAGAGCATATCAAAGGTGGTAACCAGCCGGGATAGTGCCAGGGGGCCTATAGCACCACAAACGGAAAATTTTGGAAAAATTTTATTGCTCAATTTGAAATTTCAATTAGCTAAAAATTCTATTACCTCATTTTGAATTTTGAAGTTATTTTTGGCTGTGTTCGGGATCAAAATTTCACTCTTCTCTCACCACTGATGTGATAATTTGTGGTGTGAGAACCCGTTCCAGGCATTCACTCAGACTTCTATCACTGATCTGAACAGAAAGTAATATGCTACATCAAAGGATAAAAATTGTTTCATATTGATTTCCAGAATTGAAGCTATAATTGAGAGTAGAACATTCCAGAATATGGAATATGTTGGGAGGGGTGGTTAATCGTTTCAAGTAAGGACAAGACACCGTGGTACAAAGGTATAGCTATACAAAGGTATAGCTATACAAGTTATACCTTTCTACTGCTAACCAGATCAACAAAATTGTAAGTAGACTGTAGTTAGCACTTAGGAGCCACCTACTGCTACTGACTCAATGTAATTACATGCACTGGCTACTGAGAAGGCCTATATCATATGTCGCATGGCAGGGGTGGACTGATAGACGTCACAATATTGTCACAATAGCCGTCTAAAATTGTCACAATAAACGGCCACAATTGTCACAATTGTCACAATAGTCCCAATGTCACAACAAATGGTCACAATTGTCACCAGCCGCAATTGTCACAACAAACGGCCACAATTGTCACAATTTTGGCAAATTGTGACAATTGTGAACAGTTGTAATTATATAATATGCTTGGTTGGAACATGTATAAATGGAGGGTGTGAAGTTCACAGTTGTCAGAATGAAACAGTTGGCAAAATAATGTTCATTCTCAAAATGTAAAATCAATCTCCCACCCGTTCTGCCGGCTCAAACAAAGAAAGACATCCACCCCACCTCAATTTCTGATTTTTCACGTGTATAGACCGAACGTAGGTTGGAGATTTCAAATATATTGGTCTCCTCCCCAGCCCGGGTGGGGTGGTTGGTGTCGGCTGTGGGAGGGTGGGGGCAGTGTCAGAGTCATTAAAATAGGCGCGCCTTAGTTTTGGCATATCTAGACTAAACCATGGTAGGAGATTTCAAAAATATGGTTCCCGCACCCATCCCCACCCGAGTGAGGTGGGTGGGGGCAGGTGTCAGAGTCATTGAAAGAGGCGTCGTAACTTGGTTTTCACGTATTTAAACTAAATTAAGGCTGGAGATTTCAAAAATATGATTTCCTCAGCCGGCACCCTGTCCCCACCCAGGTGAGGTGGGTGGGGACAGGTGTCAGAGTCATTAAAATAGACATCGTGCCTTGGTTTTCACGTATTTAGACTAAATGATTAAATTTTTATAGTAATGTTTGCCCATGTTCAAATAAGTAACATAAATTACACAATATCAAAACTGTAGTTGTCATCAGGATGCGCAGTTGGTTACATACCTGAACATAAACGTTATATTTATGGTTGATATATGAAATAAATAGCAATTTATCATTTTCATGCTGCATAATTAACTTGTTCACATTCTTAGAAAGTTATTGGTCTACTAAGGGTGGGGAACCATATTTTCAAAATTTGACATCCGAATGATTCTGACATCAAAATGAAATCATGTTTTCAAAAACCTGACACCCGATTTACTCTGACACCCGTCTCCAACTGGGTGGGGATCCATATTTTTGGAATCTCAAACCTTTGTTCAGTTTAAATATGCTAAAACCAAGGCGTGAAGCCTATTTTAATGCATTTGACCCCCGCCCCCACCCATCTCCCTCGCACTCGGGTGGTGGCGGTATGCGGATTGGGGAAACTATATTTTTGAAATATCCAACCTTCATTTCGTCTAAATACATGAAAACCAAGGCGAGACGCCTATTTTAATTACTCTCACATACGCCCCCTCCCCAACCCAAAAATTGAGGTAGGGTGGATGTCTTTATTGGTTTTGAGTTGGGGAAACCATATTGGGTGGGAGATTGACTTTGCATTTCAAAAATAATCATTGTTAAGCCTGCTCTTTCATTGTGACAATTGTGAACTTCACGCCTTTCATTTTTATAAATGTTCCAACGAAGCATAATTATAATTACATCTGTTCACAATTTGCCAAAAAATTGAGACAATTGTTGTGGCAATTGTGACCGTTTATTGTGATAATTGTGACCTCTACATGGGACTCGAACCCACGTCCCTGCAGATATCTTGCATCATAGCTGAAAGCTTGGGAAGTAAGCCAAAGCCTCCAGTAGGCTAACCACCTTGTTTGTAGTTACATCTACCTGGCTCTACCTTTACCACCTATCTCTCTGTATTACATGTATATTAGCGACAGATGACTGGCAATTACCCACCTGTTATCTGACCTCTACTCACCTGTTATCTGATTTAAAGAACTGCGGAAACTTCTCTTTACACGCTCACTTATTAGACCATCAGAGTGGAAGGCCTTTAGAACTTCAGTATAATCCAGTGATGTCACCACTAAAGCAAACAGTAGCCAAGTTTTCATTGTGTAGAATGGTAGAATGGTAGAAGGAGTGGGAATACTGACACTTCGAAAACTACAGTTTGGAAATAGTCTGGAAATTTCTAGATTGTGCTTTGGGGCTGGATAGGCAAACTTAGTTGCCCCATCTAGTGCCCTAAGTTCTCACTTTTTTCAAATGGTAATCTGCAAATAGATATGGATTCGAGGGGATGGGGGGTGAGTGATGTTTTGTAGAACAGAGCCAAGCTGGAGATGTGAGTTTTTATCTTCCAGAAACAAAAGAATTCCATGAATGGAAAGTGTGTGGTTGATGTGAAGGCCAGGTGACACATATACATTTATATATTCACCTAATGTGAAAGAAAATATAATTATATATTCACCTACATGTACATTATTTGCCTGCAGAAACAGAACTAGACAGTAAGAGAGATACATGTACATTCTCAATAAGAGAGCAAGCTATCAGCTACTTTACACTATCTTACTATTAGAATTAACGACTTGTCTTAAAATGTTAATATAGAGTAAATGTTCTAGATTTTTAGAATAATCAGAGAGCAATACACATGTAAAGAGAGCAATACACATGTAAAGAGAGCAATACACATGTAAAGAGAGCAATACACATG